>NPFG01000188.1:0-69318 GCA_002288965.1 Xylaria sp. MSU_SB201401 | reverse complement strand
TATAATTATTTATATATTAAGTTATTAAAAATAATATAAAATTTAAAAAAAATATTTAACTTAATTAAATAACTATATTAATTAGAAAATATATTATATATTAAAGTATTAAATAAAATAATTACATTAAGTATATGCTTTTTAAGCCAAGCTTCCACCTCGTCAACTGTCTATCAGTTGTATCCAATGCGCTAAAGTGGTTATAGTGGGTCTTTGTAGGGTGTGGTCAACCGTTAAGGTGTAGCATGTATGATTTTGGGATAGTTTGCGCTATGGGCCACCGTAGGCCCAGTGATGCCCCTGCTGACCTGCCACCTCCAACCTCAAGCCCTCGGCCTAGGCAGTAAGTTAACTGATACTTACAAAGCCACTAAATCTAGGCGGTAGATGCACTTTGGGCTCACTATCGGGCCACTGAGCACATCGGTGTTAGTGGGACTGCAGGCGAGTGGGACGTGCGCACTTACTGGGCCGAGGCACGACGGCATGCAATCACCGACCGACCAGAGCTTTTGAACTCGTGCAAGTGCAGCAGCTTGTTGACTTTATTTTCACCTACCACCCAACTTGCGTTCTCTTGTAGGCACGTTCCACATGTCACATTAATCCGCCAAATACCCGTGACATCGTCTCCCCATGCGTGCTTGCCTCGGTGACTTACCGGCGCTCAGATTGAACATCATCTTTTGTTAATTCAACAGTGCTGTCATGTTCAATTGCTGTCGCCGATCTGGAGTGTCCATGCCAGAGTAGCCGACGCCATCCTACACCACCCCAGCCGCGCAGCCGCGCAGCCTCCCAAGCAGCCCATGGCGTTTGATGGTTCATTCTCCGCCACCCTGAGCCCGACAGGCTCGGATGCCTTCGGGTCTCAACTGTTGTCGAGTTCAATATCGTCTCTCGTTCCGTCCGCAAATCCACGCGTCGCGCCATCGCAAATATCAAAGACATATAGGCAGGCGTCACAGCTGTTCCTCACGCGTCGTTTGCCCGAAGCCTTGTCGACTCTTCTTCCCTTAATCACACCATCAACTGGAGGGAACGAAGACGATGGTTTAAGAGAGCCCGCGCCCGTTGCAAGGGCGTCGCGGGCCACTAGGATCAAGGTGTGGAGCTTATACTTGACCATACTCAATGCCATTCTGGAACTGGACCCAGAAGAAGGCAAGGACGCCTTTGGGACGCAGGAATGGCGAACGCTGTGTCAAAAGGTCAGGAACGGCGATGTGTGGGAGGAGGTTGTGCAGTTCGGGTACCATGGTGTCGAGGGAGATGTTGATTCTGATGTTGTCATCAACCTGTGAGTCACTTTTCGTTTTCGGCTTACGTAGAACGGCTAAAGGACTCTGACTAACGGGTCCCGGTAGGGCCACGCTCTTGCTTTCGCATGCTCGATCTCAGATCGTAAACCAGAAGCGATTAGAGAATTATCTTGCTGCTTCAACCACACCAAATCTGGACATTTCTAAGCAGTTGGAAGCAGCGCGCTCGTACCGACCAACGTCGCGTAGCGGGAGATCAGCATCCAAAGGCGCTGCTAGTGGTGCTGATACGCCGCGAGATCTCAATGCGAGAGTTAAGATCCTTGAATTGTATACTCTGCATGTCCTGCTTCGAAACAATGAATGGGATTATGCAAGAGAATTCATCAGTGTTAGCTCGGTGCTTGACGAAGAGAGGCGAGAGGCCTTCTTGCAGGCTCTCCAGAGCTTGCAAGAAGAACAACAAGCACAACAGCAAAGGGAACGAGAGGAGCAAGAGAGACAGGAGGAAAATCTTAGGAGAGATATCGAAGATGCGCGACGACTAAGGGCGGAAAACGAAGCTAGGGAACACCGCCGGTTGGAAGAGGAGCGTGTCAAACGAGAAGCAAGTGAAGTTGATTACGGCATTGAACAGTCGCCGCAACCTTCATCCCCAAGGAAGACACGAACCTCCAAAAATGGTTCGGCTTTGTCGAAAGCATCCCAGCCATCTTCATCTGCTTCTAAAGCAAAGAAGGCGACAGTACCCCCAAGCTTGGGAACCAGAGCCGCGATGATTATAGCAAACTGTCGCATTGCCATTGAGCAGTTGGGATCTTCTCTGAGGACTAACCCTATGGTGCTCATGAGGCTGATGGCGTTCGTTGTCAGTATAATAGTGGTATTCGGTCGCAGGGATCTACGGGAGCGGATAAAACGTATTCTCGGTTCGGGATGGAACAAAGTCAAGCAGACGGCAGGAATGGGCGTTAAAGTCTCTTACATCTAATCTAATTGACGCACAGATGGGAACTGTTGTCGAACACTTGCGCGGGTAATACAACCCAATATTAGTTAGCAGCATCCTGTACATTATGGAATGATTGAAATGTATTATGATCAGGCACTAATCCCGGTGCTACACGGGCTTCCTCCTAAATCGAATTATTATTTTGTGATGTCCTCGAATCGTCTTAATAATCAACATACCAATGGTATCAACTTGACTACACGAAGAGACCTGGACTCCCCCCCCGAAACGCCGGCGTAAATGCAGTAGATAACAACACGATGCCTTATCCTAGCCCTTCCAATCATACGTAGCTCTTCTGTACGCTCGTAAATCCCATCCTCATCAGCCCAGACCCGGGCAACACAGAGGCTAATAACCTGTCCGATTTGTTTTCTTTTGATAAAATAACTGTAGCAAAGAAAAGGAAATGTCAGG
This sequence comes from Xylaria sp. MSU_SB201401, assembly GCA_002288965.1. Lineage (NCBI taxonomy): Eukaryota > Fungi > Ascomycota > Sordariomycetes > Xylariales > Xylariaceae > Xylaria > Xylaria sp. MSU_SB201401. The sequence goes on along the minus strand of NPFG01000188.1, from coordinate 66,627 downwards.
TTAGCAAAAAAGAATCCAATGACGCCACAATAGGCTAGAAGAAGGAGGTAAGAAAACTCACGTCTGTCCGCGAACTACCGAGATTTATAATCTTAGGGCACCCGTCACGGTCCTTCTCGAGACGCGTGCACTCGAAGCAGTAGAAGGCGTCCGAGATTCCCTCGCCGCCGCACACGACGCACTTATTCTGGTAGTTGCCGAAGCTGCACTCGTCGCAGATACGCACGAGTGTCGTGGGGCGCACGTACGAGTCGCAGACAGGACACTTGCCGTCGCACTTATCGCATAGGCGGCCGATGGCGATGCCGGATTGCTTGCGGCACATTACGAGATCGCTGTGATAGAGAGGGGGTCAGCGTCGTCCCGGACTGTACATGAGGGAGCAAATTCTGCAGAGAAAGACTTACGGATGATGGCGCGACATGGTGTCGGTCTTTTGTGTTTCTTGGCTTGGCCTCCTCGATCAAAACGATTGCCTATTGTAGGCCAGCTATCTAGACCTAAGGCGGCGTGCGGAAGAATCGTTGGAGGTAGATCTCAGATGGAAGTCCGATGGTGTTTTGGATTCCTCAGCCTTGCCACTCAGAGAGTCTAAGTCTGCGCGCCGTAACTTCTAGTGGGGCATGATGTACCTGCCTAAAGCTTAGATAGGTAGACCAAGGCTAGAGTAGAGTACTTAACCTTGGAACTTAATCTGCGTACCAAGCTACCTAGTACGTACACTACTAACTAACCTACCTTAGGTACTAATGTACTTGGGAGCTACGAGGTTCGACTTCATGTTACTACCTAGGTAGGTAGCTATCAAAGGATAAATCATGTACTCTTCCCCTCCCATTTATTGACAGGCGTTCTTTACTAGTATGCTCTGTAGATTATCTATTTATTCTTATTGACATTGTATCGGTAAAACGCCTTCATAAGTAGGTAGGTAGGAGCAGCTTGAGGAGAGTCGCCTGTCTAAGGTAAGTAGGTAGTTGTACACCGGGAACTAACCTAGGTACATGCCTCTGTAACCTCTACTACCTCTTTTGCGCGCCTCGTGTACCTACCTTACATTGTGCACTGCGGTGCTAGTATCTTACGGTATCTCAGGAATGCAAGGTTTGGTTTGCGACACCAACCCGCACTCGATATAACCTCCGTTCATAAAGCAAATCTTTCGTGACTTGCACCCTCTCCACTCATGAGCGCAACTTTTCTGCTATTGCAAGTGTCGACTATTATGTCCTAGATCTGTCTAGGAATGCCGAAAGGCTGTCGGCCAATTCCTTGACCACTTAACCTCTAACATTAGCGTACCAGTCCCTCTCTGCACCGTTACCCTTGCCTCGCATCCGAACCATGTCAGCTACGGAAGAGTGAGTAGCTACTCGACTATTTACCGTTGGTCCGCCGTACGCGCTGCTAACCGGAATCTGAATTACAAGCTCCCTAAACCACAATGCCATTGGCAAGATGGCCGACCCCGAGTCTGAGCCCATTGTAGATCGGAACCAAGATCCTACTACAGTCAATGCACAGCAGAAGCGCAAGGCTTCCTCTCCTATTGCCGCCGAAGAGATATCACCCAACTCCGTCAAAAGGACCAGACTAGAGAGTGGTCATACTGATGAGCGACACGAACCCATTACTCAGCCCACGAAGGAAGCAGGCCCAGACCGGCGCGAGATGGCGCGTCAGGAAGAAAAGAAGCGTGGGAGACGGTTATTAGGTGGTTTGATGAACACCCTTAGCCAAGCCGGTGCCGGCTCCCAACATAGGAAGCGGCAAGACATTGAGCGACGACAGCAGGCAAAGTCTACACAGCAACGAGCTGAAGAGGATCGCCTGCGCATGCAGAAGCTTTCCAAACTGGCGGCCGTGCGCAAGGCCGAGCAACTCAAATTCGACGAGCAAGTTGTGCGTTATTCATTTTGCTCTTTTTGTGCTGTTTTGGGACCTCAAGCGAAAAAGAGGATCTGTCGCTTACGAAAATCCAGATGAAAACCAGGCACGCTGATATGCTAGCCAAGGCCCGTTACCTGCAGACCAAATCAACCCCGAAGATTGTAAGTTGCGTAACGATCTGTTATGCATATGACTTTACTCAGTACCGACTAACGATCGTACAGTTCTACCTACCATGGGAGCTCACCAGAGGGCAAGAAGACACGATTCGGGATCAGATCCTTGAGGCCGAAAAGGTCATTGACAAGGAGAGATCTGTATTTCAAGAGCGCAAAAACCGGCGCCTGGAAGAGCTGGGTATTGCCTTGAAGCCATCTTTAACCAATAAAGACGAGACAGTGGGTAAACCTCATGATGAACCACCTACTGACAAGTCGCAACCTGTGTCTACTAATCGTCCCCCTTCACGCGCTACTAATAAGGTCGGCCCCGAGAAAGAATCTGATAGAGCAGACGATGTCATGATAGAGGAGGACGAGGATACAGTCATTTACTGATCGGGCTGGCTGTTTAATTTCTTCATAAAGGCGTTGCTAGTTTCATTTTGCACTTTGAAAGGAGTTTTGGGCACCAGTGGCTGGTTTGGTGTATTTGGGTCCGGGAATGATACGCGCGCGTAAGTGCCATGAGTTGTAGGCCGGTAAGAGCATTAATTGAAATCACTAACCCTTTTTGCGTCTTTGATGGACACTAGTCCTTTTGCGTTTGCCGTTGCCGTGATCGTCCAAATGGTTTAAGCAGTGATACATCGACGCCGGCCGGCTCCCGGTCCTCTATGATCTTGCGTTTACTCGCATGCACCGATTGTACATACGTATTTGGGCCTATGCAAAATCCTCCCCACTCCAACCGGCATAGGAAAACCAGGCTTAACCAAGACGTGTCTAGTACACGGAAATCCATAGAAGTAGCTGTCAAACTAAAACATAGCTGTGCTTTGGTGTGTGCTGTCACCGAGGGACATCTGAGAAAGGCAGCTCCCGCCAACCGCCGTGGATTATGATTAGTGTGTCCAAGTGCGAGCCTCGGGTCGGCCTCAATATGCAGGCCAAGTTCGGAGGATCTACCTTACTTGTAAGACCGACAGCATAGACTAACAGCACAGCATGGAATCGAGACTACCACATAGGGACGGACCTCGTATCTAGCGAGTTACGCATCACCTGATTTGTTAAGCCCATTTTACCACTGCCTTTTGTCTTATAAACTGTAACTACAATACTTCCCCCTTCCCCTTCTTGATCCCCATTTCTCTCCTTTCTCACCCCTTTAACCCAATTGCCCTCCTACATCTCGACAATGACTTTTGATTCAAGGTGAGTGGCATAATAGACTTATGCCGACAAGCCGTACATACAGCTCGATGCAACTCTGCTGTTATTATGGGATATGGTCTTATTCTCTTATGTCTGCATCACCAATGCCCAATACCCAGGTTGTGACCTTTGAGCAAACGCTAACTTATTACATGAAGTGTTCCGGTTCCGCAGGGAGATGCGGTGGACTCTTTGGCACCCAATGACCCCCGGATTGAGCACAAATTCGTTGAAGTGGGGGGCTTCAAGTATCACTACATGCTGGCAAAGCCGGCTGACAAGCCCACGGCCACGGTATTTCTGATTCACGGCTGGTATGATGATTTGCCCCTTGAATCATCGTGCGGAAGCTCACTAGAAATTCTAGGCCAGATCTTGGTATGGGATGGCGCAACCAGGTCCCTTACCTGCTTTCCTTGAACCTGCAGGTCGTTGTGCCAGATATGCTAGGCTACGGACAAACCGATGCGCCTGATTCGTATGAAGAATACACGATGAAGAAGATGACGGGTCATATGGCCGAAATTGTCAAACAAGTCACTGACCAGCCCATTATTCTGGGTGGACACGATTGGGGTGGTCTTTTCGTTTGGTAATACACCTGAGTCCAGTTATGGCTCACCGCTCAAGTTCCAAGAACCAAAACTCATGAAATATAGGCGCTTTTCGCAGTATTACCCCTCGATGGTCCGATGTGTCTTCTCGATCTGCGTTCCATACCTGCCTCCATCTTCAGTGAGAATGTCAGTTTCAGACCTGGTCGCCAAGCTGCCGAACTTCACATACCAGCTCCAGCTCGCAGGCGGCGGGGCGGAAGAGATCGTGGCGAAGTCAACCGAGCGTCTTCGCGGATTCATCAACGGCCTGTACGGCGGCACGACGCCCGAGGGGAAGCCAGCCTTCACGGTCAGCGTTGGCCTCCTCGAGGAGAACATCGACAACATCGGACAGAGCCCCCTAATGAGCAAGGAGATGACCGACTTCTACGTGCAGGAGTTTTCGCGTCACGGCCTCCACGGACCCTGCAACTGGTACCGGACGCGCGAGCTCAACGGAGACGATGAGGCGGTGCTGGCGAAGGACTCGTTCAAGTTCCCCATGCCCGCCATGCTGCTCATGGCGGACCAGGATGCGGCATTACCACCTTGGATGGCCATGGGCCAGGAACAGCACTTTGCTGCAGGTCTCAAGATGGAGACACTTACTGGGTGCTCGCACTGGGCTATGGTGCAGAAGCCTGCTGCGGTGAACAAGTACATTGGCGAATTCATCAAAGGCATTTTGGGCGACGAGATCAAGTCCTCTCTGTAATGCTCGAGACTTTTGTCCATGGGGGAGAAAACAGATATATGCTGCTGCAACAGCAGAGATGATAAGGGCCTACCTAGCTACGCAGTCCGTCTATGAACCCTATGAATAAAAGAAATGAAATAATTACTTAGTATGCCTAGCATAAAAATCTAAAAGTATTACTAGAATAGTAACGGAATGACTGGTCTTTGGCAAAAACCGCTCATCGTGCCGAAACACGCCCTACTTAAGGGATAGTAGAGGTTTTATTGGCCTATATCTACGCATTATTACAAGATTAATACATGGACGTAAAAGTTCAACCTTCCCACAAGCTTCTCACTACCTACATCCTCTGTAAGTAGGTATTATCTATCAGGAAACAAAACAGGCCCCCTCGAACTTAGCTATCGCGCACCTGCTACATTCAGGATAGATCGTTCACGAATGCGTAAGCTTTTCTACCACGCCGCGAATTGCGCCTCGCTCATGACGTCCTGCTGTTGGCTTAGGTAAGGGTATCGAGAATGGACCGTTGTCATAGTATAGCCACAGGTAGGTACCTACCTAGGTAGTCGTTGTATCATTGTTATAGAGATGATACCCTCGATGAGCTAGTTGTGCTGGCAAACGTCAAGATACAGACTGCTCAACACCATGCCTACCTCTTATCTACTTTCTAGCTCATCCGATTGCTGAGATGATTTAAACCTTAGGTAATTGTTTTTGTATGAATATGCCCACTAAGCAGAGGAATTTGACTCTAATAATGAACCAAAGCTCTTTGAAATCATTTAGGTAAGAAAAACAAAACAAAAAAAAAAGGCTCCGATGATAGCTCAATTGGGTACATGGGTGAATAGATATCGAATAGGTACTCACTATGATGTCGGTCTAGCATCCTTTTGACAGTTGTAATTGTTAGGGGCTGAGCATTTACTGTAGCCTACAACCAAGGCGGGGCTGAGGTTGACACACAGGGAGGATGATGTTAACGTTGGGGCCAGTCCCACGAGAAGAGGTTGCACCCCCTAACGACCGCTTATCCAATCACACCGTGGCAGAGCCCGTAGGTGTCTTAGCCCCTGGGAAGTAGCGCGGTATTGGGGGTACGTATTTGCTGCAGGTAGCGGGTACGTCGCGGAGGCTGTGCAGATTGAAACAAAGCTGCGCTATGAACACGGGCTGCCGTAGACTTCGACGGTACCAGTTGTTCTGTAGAGGTAATCAAACAGCTGGACCCAGGTACTGCCAATCTGCCATGGGCCCTTGATCGTCTTGCTCCTGTCCTGTCTTTTTTTTCTGCACCTGCATCACGGCTCAGACCACATTAGATTAGATTGATACCACCTACGCTTGACTATTCTTTCAACGCCAACAGCTACGACATCTGCAGCGCCGGTCCTCGTTGTCTTGGTTGACCAGCTGATACCTCCTGCTGTGTAATATCGCGCCTTCATTACCGGCATCCGAACTCAACCAGCCCAGCCCCGATTAGGCTGCTTAATTCTACTCTGATTCTCTTACAGCTGCGGGCCTGGGCATCTCGTATTGCATGCTACCCTCTTTTCTCGACACAGCCATAGCCTGGCTCATTTGCGACAGAGCCGGCTACACCCTCCTCGAACCATCGACCATCGACCATTGACCGCCAGCTGCCGACTTAACCACGTAGTACCCGCTGTTCATCTTTCATCTAGCCTCGAGCTGCCGCTTGGACCGACATCAAGAAACCGTGTCGGTTTCAATACCTTCCAAAAAAAACAAGCTGTTGCTACCTTTCTCGTCCTCCCATGTCGCCCATTCTCCTTGTATAAACACCTCCATCCCTTTGCGACATGGCCGGAAGGGCGCCTCTCGGAGGCTCTTCTGAGTCGAGAAACGACCTTCTCCTCGACCTTGACGATCAACCCACGTATGGTGGACAGCGCGCTCCCGTGAATGATGACGAACTTCTTCGCTCATATAATAGCAACAACCCTGGTAACGAATTTCCTTCGCGCCAGTCTGTCTCCTATGATGACTTTATTGGTGGTACGAGTCAGACAACACATCCCAGTGTGAAGAACCCCCCGGCTGGAGCTCTTGCTTCGGGTCCTCGGCCACCCTATATAGCCGATAACGATAGGCAATACAGTCAGACGTCCGAACTAAACAACTACCGGAGGTACGCGGATGACTTTGACGATTATCCAGAGGACGACCAATCGTACTATCAACATGGTGGAGGATCGATACATGGTGATAACACAATGCGCCGCGAGAATGCCCGGAATCGCAATAGTGTGCTAGGACTTGGTGGTGGGTTCTTGGGCAAGGCGAAGAGTATGCTGGGAATGGGACAAGGTTACTCGGAAATGGACCTGCCGCTAACAGAGGCTGGGCATGGACGGACAGATTCTTCGGCTACATCGCCACGGCAAGCGAAGCAAAGCAAAAAGTTTGAGCTGAAGAATTTCAAGTTTGGATTCGGTAGTGGCAAGCCAGACCCCTCGACATTAGGACCCCGGATCATACATCTCAACAACCCGCCGGCAAATTCAGCTAACAAATACGTCGACAATCACGTCTCCACAGCCAAGTATAATGTTGCTACCTTCCTACCGAAATTCCTAATCGAACAATTCTCTAAATTCGCCAATGTCTTCTTCTTATTCACCGCGGCACTGCAACAGATTCCTGGTTTATCGCCAACAAATCAGTATACCACTATCGGCCCCCTTATCGTGGTTCTGTTGATTTCTGCTGCCAAGGAACTTGTTGAAGACTATAGGAGAAAGCAAGCTGATAGTGCTTTGAATAACTCTAAAGCTCGGGTGCTAAGAGGATCAAATTTTGAAGAGACGAAATGGATCAACGTGGCGGTGGGAGATATTGTTCGTGTTGAATCTGAGGAGCCGTTTCCTGCGGACATGGTACTCCTTGCAAGTTCAGAACCCGAAGGTCTATGTTATATCGAGACAGCCAACCTGGACGGTGAGACGAATCTCAAAATTAAGCAAGGTCTTCCCGAGACTTCAGCGTTAGTCAGTCCCGCCGAATTAAGCCGGCTAGGAGGCAGGGTTCGGTCAGAGCAGCCTAACAGCAGCCTCTACACGTATGAGGCGACACTGACTATGCAAGCTGGTGGTGGAGAGAAAGAGTTGCCGTTGAATCCAGAACAATTATTGCTCAGAGGCGCCACCCTTCGAAATACTCCATGGATTCATGGTATAGTTGTTTTCACGGGCCACGAGACAAAGTTGATGCGTAACGCAACGGCTACACCAATTAAGCGGACGAAGGTTGAGCGGCAACTCAACAAACTTGTGCTTGCGTTGATCGGCTTACTTTTGATTCTAAGTTCAATCTGCACCATCGGAGACTTGGTATACCGTGCTGTTTCGAACGACTCTGTTGAGTATCTGGAGTTGGATCAGCTGAATGGTGCTGGCAAAGTTGTTCAAGCCATCTTCAAAGATCTTGTTACATATTGGGTACTCTTCTCGTCTCTGGTTCCAATCTCACTTTTCGTCACTGTAGAACTTGTCAAATACTGGCATGGAATTCTCATTAACGACGACCTCGATATCTACTACGATCAAACAAACACACCAGCAAACTGCCGGACGTCAAGCTTGGTAGAAGAATTGGGTATGGTCGGCTTTGTCTTCTCCGACAAGACAGGAACTCTAACGTGTAACATGATGGAGTTCAAACAATGCTCAATAGGCGGCATTCAATATGCGGAAGAAGTCCCTGAGGATAGGCGAGCTACTGTCCAGGATGGCGTGGTAGTAGGAATTCATGATTTTAAGCAACTTCAGGAAAACATCAAATCACACCAGACGTCTGAAGCTATCAAACACTTCCTAGCCCTTCTAGCGACCTGCCACACTGTTATTCCAGAACGGGACGAGAAAAGCGGGAATATCAAGTACCAAGCTGCATCCCCCGATGAAGGGGCTCTCGTCCAAGGCGCCGTGACTATGGGCTATTCTTTTCTCGCGCGTAAACCCCGAACCGTCATTATCGAGGTGGATGGTCAAGAGTTCGAGTATGAGCTTCTTGCTGTATGTGAATTCAACTCGACAAGAAAGCGCATGTCTACCATATATCGCTGCCCTGATGGAAAGATCCGATTGTACTGCAAAGGTGCCGATACCGTTATCCTGGAACGCCTTAATGATGACAACCCGCATGTGGAACAGACACTTTTGCACCTGGAAGATTATGCATCTGAAGGGTTACGAACGCTCTGTCTGGCAATGCGCGAAGTTCCCGAACAGGAGTTCCAAGAATGGTACGCCATGTTTGACAAAGCCCAGACAACTGTAGGCGGGAACCGAGCCGATGAGCTAGACAAGACCGCGGAAATTATCGAACGTGACCTATATCTACTGGGTGCCACTGCCATCGAGGACAGGCTTCAAGATGGTGTACCAGAAACTATCCACACATTACAAGAAGCCAATATCAAAGTGTGGGTCTTAACCGGCGACCGACAGGAAACCGCTATCAATATTGGTATGAGTTCAAAGCTCTTAAGTGAAGATATGATGCTCCTTATTGTCAACGAAGAGGACGCAGCTGCTACTCGCCAGAATATCCAGAAGAAATTGGAAGCAATTCGGAATAATGCTGAAGGATCGGTTGAGATGGATACTCTAGCCCTAGTCATCGATGGCAAATCTCTCACTTATGCCTTAGAGCCTGAGATGGAGAAAATGTTTTACGATCTCGCTGTCATGTGCAAAGCCGTCATTTGTTGTCGTGTGTCGCCACTTCAGAAAGCCTTGGTCGTCAAGCTGGTTAAGAAATTCTCCGATGAGATCCTCCTTGCCATTGGTGATGGAGCCAATGATGTATCCATGATCCAGGCAGCCCATATCGGTGTAGGAATCTCGGGTGTTGAGGGTCTCCAGGCGGCTCGCTCTGCCGATGTTTCGATCGGCCAGTTTCGATTCCTTCGTAAACTAACGTTGGTCCACGGTGCCTGGAGTTACCACCGGATTAGCAAGACGATCCTCTTTTCATTCTACAAGAACATTGCCCTCTACCAAACCCAATTCTGGGTAAGTACTGACTCTTACTATGACAACCATCTGAGCTCGTAGAGCGATATTCCGTCATATTACCAGTACGCATGGAAATTGCTAACGTTTTTCTAGTATGCTTTTCAAAACGTATTCTCCGGCGAAATTATCTATGAGTCATGGATGCTTTCCTTCTACAATGTATTCTTTACAGTCTTGCCACCTCTCGCCATTGGAATCCTGGATCAGTACGTCTCGGCTCGCTTGCTTGATCGGTATCCGCAGCTATATACAGCAGGGCAACGCAATGAATTCTTCAAAATCAAAACATTTGCTGCTTGGATTGCGAATGCCTTTTATCATTCTTTAATTCTATACATTTTCTCCGAACTAATTTGGTACGGCGATGGCGTTCTCCGTGATGGCACGATCGGCGGCCACTGGCTCTGGGGTACCGGTTTATACGCCTCTGTGCTGTTGACCGTTCTTGGCAAGGCTGCGTTGGTCACAAGTAACTGGACCAAGTACCATATAATAGCGATACCGGGAAGTTTCCTCTTCTGGTTTGCTTTTGTCGCAGTCTACGGCACCGTTGCTCCCATGCTTAACGTTTCAACCGAATTGCGCGGTATTATACCTGTGCTTTTCAGCAGCCCTAATTTTTACATTCAAACAATATTCTTGCCACTCGCTTGCCTCATCCGAGATGTGGCTTGGAAGTATGTTCGGCGAATGTACTATCCGCGAAGCTACCATCATATCCAGGAGATCCAAAAGTACAACATTCAAGACTATCGCCCTAGGTAATTCAGCCCCATCCCACCTCTCCTTCTCGCGTTATATCCAACCAGCGACTAATAGTAATTTACAGGATGGAGCAATTTCAGAAGGCGATTAGAAAAGTTCGCCAGGTGCAGCGAATGCGGAAACAGCGCGGTTACGCCTTCTCGCAGGCCGACGAAAGCCAGACGCGAGTCATCAACGCTTACGACACGACGAGGGGCAGAGGACGATATGGAGAAATGCCAGCGTCGACCGCGCCTCAAGGCAGGTAGCTATGGTTTTGACAGGGCGGCTATACGTGTATAACGTTTTACTGGAGTCTGGAGCTACAATGACGACATCCGGGTGTATTATTTATGGTAGGAGCCAATATCCAAGGCTTAAAAGAATTGGGTGATAAATTACATTTGGTCTTTCTTTTACGAGATATCTGATTTGCAGGCCACTTTTATATTTGTATGTTTACCTAGTCTCTGGGCGCCTTTTGTCCCACGACTCTTTGCAAAACCCTTCTACGATGAATTAATTCATTTACTACGGCCGACTCTCTCTATACAAGCTAAACAAGGGTAGATGAACCTTGGAGGCAGAGCTGTGGCATAACTACCACGGAGGGAGCCATGGTTCATCCTTCACGTGAAGAAGACGATATATAGAATACTTTGACTCTTGAATACATGCTGTAGAAGCTCGTTTTGCTACTCTCTCGACCTCACACTGCGTGAGGTATCTCTATTTCGATCAAAGTAGCAATGGCAACGGTAGTTCTTAGTACAAGGCTCTTGGCTGCTTCTTTTAGATATTGATTCAGGGTCATGTAGTCTTGTAAGGTGAATATTCAAATACTATCAAAGCGTCCCTTCGTGTATACATAGCGATATTATATATAACCTACCGTATAGTTTCGCTATTTCCACCGCTTGGCGGGCCCACTCTTTTGACTAACTAAACCCCTTTAAGAGACTTAGTGGCAAATAAAAAGAGGGATTGGTAAGTCATGTGATATGCCTTGGCAACCAGTTGAGAAGCTAAAAAAATTAGCGGTCAGCGTACTATCTAGTAAATAGATTCTACACCTTTTCAACTACGCGAAGATCGCGAAGTAGAATTATTCTAAGTTATAACTTATCTAATGAAATTTTCTATGCGACTTATATAGTGAGGGGCATTTTTAATATCTATAATTTGAAAACACGTAACTTACTAACCCCTCTTTTATTTGCTACTAAGTCTCTTAAAGGGGTTTAATTAGTCAAAAAGTGGGCCCGTCAAGCGGTGAAAATAGCGAAACTATACGGTACGTTTCGCGAAAGGATGATTCCGGAACAGAACCAACTATCATTATCCCAAAAGCCAACGACTTCGGGCGCATTCGGAATCACGCGATGACAGATTCATAGGGTATCTGGAGTTGAAAGCAAGCACATGTGGAGATCAGCATTCGCAATCGCCCATCTAGAAGAGGCTAGTAACCGATCCGCCGGGCGAAGGGGGAAGACACATGCGGTTTCAATGAGGGTCTAACTTGGCATGTGAAAAGATTGCACACAATTTCAAAGCACGCCTACACATCTTTAGCACTATCTTTCGAAACGTATGTACATGTATGTACGGTAATCACTAAAGTGCATGTATGCACGTGCGTAATGTCCGTACATGTATGTATGTAGGCACTCCGGGCGCGGACGCGGACATGGCCAAGCCTTGCCCTATCAGATCAGATACTCCGGAATAATGTCATAATGAAACCTGATACGCCAATTTACTTGCTTGGGTTAGATACCTCGCCATAAATTTAGATATCTAAGTGAGGAGAAGACTTATATTTAGCGGATGAGATAGCCTAGGAAAGACTACAATGAATAATAAGGGGCGAGAGAGAGGGCTTGAAAGCGAGTTATTTCGATGCTTCCTGTCTCAAAATTCTCACACCTCCCAGGAGGCTACTATTTTACGATAGATAGCTATGGTGAAGATGAGTTTTTTTTTTTTTTTTTCAGATCATATCAAGAGTTTTCCGAGAAAGCCGCTATTTACCTATCGCTTAGCACTGCTGAGTACGGTAGCTATCTGAATCCATTATTAGAAGAGGTATAAGCGTAGCCGTTTAAGTGAGGGAGACGCATCCTACTGTAGGAAGAACAAAAAGAAAGACTCGGTGTGTTATTGTCAATAGCAACTAATGGATATATCGCCATCAATTAAGGTTCTGATATAATGTGCAAATAGCGAAGGAAACCCGAGTCACGGAGATGTGAATGTATTGGTGAGTCTGTTACTGAGGGCTTTTAGTATGCAGCCCCGGCTCGTGCCCGTACGGATCACGGATCGATTTAAGTGCGCATCACCTTTTACCTCATATGGCAAGCTATGACAACTGTCTCCCACAAAAACGAGACAGGCCTCTAGGTACGCCATGTATATATAATTTGCCTCTTCAAAGCTCTCTTACCACCGATATTTAGTTTACTTATTTCAAACCAAAAAAGAAATCTTGGGGGTTTTTTTGGTCTAGGAATGTTGAAGTCCAAGAAACGCACTTTTTAACATGATTTTTTTTATACAGATTCGACTTGGGAGAACAGAGTTTAGACACTAGAGATGGTTTAGCGTGATGCGCAAGGGAGAGAACGGATAGCGGCCCTGGGGTCTGCGCTAAGGGTTAGCCAGAACATTTTTTCCCCTCGCAGCTTGTTGCATGTGGACGCACATGAACCTTGTGAGCGGCGGTATCTATCCCTTGCAGCTGAACGTGATTCCGAGTACTGCCCGTCCCTGCAACCATACTGTGCCTACCTTGAATACATGCGAAGGAGCCGACGGTTATTACAATATCTAAGAAATTTCCGTATTCCTAGTAGGTGCCTAGGTAGGCATTCAAGGTTCCGTGATAGCTAGGGTAGAAACCAATTGCTGCTGATAGGTATTTTGTTCGTTACCTGTTATCGTCTTGCGAGTGCAGAGTAAAATGGGAGAACTACGCACTAGCACGAACGGCACTGTATCGGGATTGGCACTCCTCATTGTGCAGCAGGCGTCGAAAATGTCCTCCGTGCGACCGGAATTCTGGGTCCCGCCCTTCATTGGCGCCATTGGCCGCTACTAACCAAGCCTGACGCTCCACCATAGCTCGCTACAGGTCATAAGGATGGTAATTGTTAGCGCGACGCTAAAACTTGTATACGCAAGGGTATTTACGCAGAGAATTCCGGTGTAGATACTTCTAGGACAAGGGGTTTTGTGTGGCAAAACGGCGTCGAGACTGATCAACAGAGAGTTTATTCACTTAAATTGTATAACAGCCTTGCGGATTAGCAGTACTGTTACTCTCTTAGAAAATAGCGTCGAGCTAACAATTATCATCCTTATGACCTGTAAGGTACCTACAAGTAGATAGCTACCGCGCTGCTGCTAGACTCTCCCTACCTAGGTACCTACCTGCAGGTAGTGTCCTGGTCTGCTGTACGTAGCGCGGAACAGCGTACCTAGGTACTGTACACCAGGGACTGTCCTTATAACCCATATATGCTAGGCTAAGCACGACCAGTCCAATTTTCTTTGGACTCTTTTTCCCGTCTCCAGGTCCTCTCTCAAGCACGCATCCGCCTGCTTTCCGGCCTAGATCCCCTCGCCGTCACCCATTGACCTGCTCCGGCGAGCCTCAATGGCCTCGTCATCGAGGGCTTTTGCTCGCTTCGGCGCGGCAGCGACACGTCTGTCCGTCGCCGAAGCTGTGCGCCCGTATGCCAAATTTGCGACAGCGACAACGATAACCACCAAGCCCTACTCAACAACACGGCCAGTTCTCCCATCGCCTGCTGCTGTTTCCGCTGCTGTCGGTCCCGTCTCTCGCCAATTCGCTAGATCATATGCTTCTGCTCCTGCTGCGTCGCCGTCCCCCAAGAAGAAGCCCGGCAAGATCCGAAGAACCTTTAAGTGGCTGTGGCGCGCAACATACCTGTCCTTCTTTCTCGGCGTCGGTGCTATCATCTATGATGGCTATGTAGATCGTCACCCGGACGACCAATTCACTCCTGATCCCGAGAAGAAGACTCTGGTCATCCTAGGTGAGCTATGATCTTATCGTCGGACCTCGTACTGGTGGTGTTGACAGACAAACGGTGACTAATATGGATTCCGCGTTTTGTAGGAACTGGCTGGGGTTCCGTGTCCCTCCTGAAGAAGCTTGATACTGCTAACTACAACGTAATCGTCATCTCTCCCCGTAATTACTTCCTGTTCACACCTTTGCTGCCGTCATGTACTACCGGAAATATCGAACATCGTTCTATTATGGAACCTGTGCGCCAGATCTTACGTCATAAGCGGGCTGCCGTCAAATTCTACGAGGCTGAAGCTACCAAGATTGACTACGAACGAAAGGTTATCAAGATCTCTGACAACAGCGACATCAAGGGCACTATCAATGAGACTGAAGTCCCTTACGATTTCCTGGTCATCGGTGTTGGTGCTGAGAACGCAACCTTTGGTATCCCCGGCGTCCGCGAACACAGCTGCTTCCTCAAGGAGATCAAAGATGCCCAGGCTATCCGAACCAAGATCATGGATTGTGTAGAGACCGCCGCTTTCAAGGACCAGGACTCCGCCGAAATTGACCGCTTGCTTCACATGGTCGTCGTCGGGGGTGGTCCCACTGGTGTTGAGTTTGCCGGCGAGTTACGTGACTTCTTTGATGAGGATATCAAGAAGCTGATTCCCGAGATCTCCCCCCGCTTCAAGGTTACTCTAATCGAAGCCCTGCCAACCGTTCTCCCCATGTTCTCTAAGCAGCTCATTGACTACACTGAAAGCACCTTCAAGGAGGAGCACATTGAGATCAAGACGAAGACGATGGTCAAGAAGGTCACGGACAAGACCGTTGAGGCCCAGGTCACTAACCCGGATGGCAGCAAGTCTACGATCACTATTCCCTATGGTCTTTTGGTTTGGGCCACTGGCAACGCGGTTCGCCCCCTGATTAAAGACCTGATGTCTCAAATCCCAGCTCAGAAGGACTCAAGACGTGGCCTGGCCGTAAACGAATACCTCGTTGTCCAGGGAGCACGTGACATCTGGGCCGTTGGTGATTGCGCTGTCGCTGGATACGCTCCTACCGCACAGGTTGCCGCGCAAGAGGGCAACTTCTTGGCTCGTTTATTTAACAATATGGCAAAGACTGAGCAGCTCGAGAGCCGGATTACAGAGCTCAGCTCTAACTTGAACCTCAAGCCTGGAAATGTCACCGAGATCACAGCTGAGATTGAAAGTCTCGAGAAACAGCTTCGCCGCATCAAGGATGTCAAGCCTTTCAACTACTCCCACCAGGGTAGCTTGGCTTACATTGGCAGCGAGAAGGCGGTCGCCGATATTGCTTGGTTGAACGGAAATGTCGCTTCCGGCGGTAAGCTGACCTATCTGTTCTGGCGAAGCGCCTACTTGAGCATGTGCTTCAGCAGTAAGTCTAATCGTCCATGTGTTGTCTGAAATATCCTCGCGCTAACAGCTCCTAGCACGGAATCGTGTTCTTGTTGCTCTTGACTGGATCAAGGCCAAGCTTTACGGCCGTGATGTTTCTCGAGAGTAGACTCTAGATTTCCAGCTATATCCCGCAATTATGCTAGGCAAGAATCACCATAGCAAGGAAGACGACTCTCGCTTAGAATCCTATAGACACGTCGTTGAATAGCCGCGTCGATTTCGGAGTTTGGGTTGGAAGACCAAAACCAGACTACCCCATTCTCCCTCTCCCTCACTTAGATAGAAGAGGAGAGAAAAAGGGTCATTTGGACCGAGACTAACTACAGTAAAGCACGTGTATGTATATGTTATGTATGTGTACACGGGGAGTTCGAATAGAAAAGGAACATTGGGCAAACGGTTACAAATGGCATTAGAAGAGGTGGGAAAGGAAGTCTTGAAATGCTTTTGCTCTTCCTAATGGCGTGTCTAGGATAGAGTAGACCAGGTATTACTCAAGCTGCGTCGGTTCGATCCTTTTTCTTACACTTGTATCTATATAATACATCATTCATACCAAGTTATTTACTTACTGCTTTGACTTATTCTTGGGACCTCCTGCGGCGGCAGGAGGTCTGTGGTAGACAGAATTGATAAACATAAGTAGCTACACAACCTAGGCATTCGGCTCGAACCCGAGTGGTCTAATCAATTGGCTGGTTGGCATGGATCAGAGTAAGGCTCACAGGAGTGGTGGAGACGAAAGGAAACAGTTAATACCGTGGTATCGATAGGTTTTCACTATGGCGGGGGGTTTTTTAGTAGTTTTTTTCACCCACGCGGTTCGAGGCCGCCTCTATTCTCAGTGTCCCTCCTTCCCGTCCGAGAGAGGCAGACTGTCTGAGCTGAGTCCTTGATATTGTGGTCTAGAGTGAGTACTAGGCTTGTGCTAATGGGCATATGGAAGCCTCAGCTAATATAGTGGACGTTGGCTAACTTGTCAATCTGAAACTATATGGGCTTATGCATGCTACCGCCCGCAATATAGCTAGGCTACATCATGTCATCTAAATTCTACATAGAGTCCAAGTTCTAGGTTCTAAATTCTAATCAAGACGAGTGTCATGTAGCTCACTAGATGTCATGCAGCACTTTTGAAGCGGCCTGGTCTTCATTTCTCCTTTGGTTCTCTTACCACTGTAAGTGACATTCAGAGTTAGCGATGCTCCACAGGGATTTCAGGGTGGATGAAGGTGCGCGAGGTGTGATCTCCATCTGGTAAGGATCCGGCCTGGGAAACACAACACGAATGCGGCCGGATTCGGAGAGGAAGCCCGAGAATGTGTGAAAGTAGCGATTGCAGTACTTACTGGCAAAGAGCTTTATGGCTGTGCCATCGTCGTCGCATTCTAGCTCCTCGGCGAATTTGAAGCCAAAGCGTTCATATATTTGCATATTGGGCACGTCACGGCTAGATTCAAGGTAGCAGTTCATTCCTTCGGCATCGGCTTGGTCTGTGACTGCCTCCATCATTAGGCGGCCTATACCACGCCCCTGTGCCTTGGGAACAACAACCATGATCTGATATGAACCGGGTGGTAAGATGGAAGAGCTCAATGAATGGAAATTCTCGGCTTACATTTAGGAAATAGTAACCTCTCGGGTCTGTCCAGACGGTTGACTGCACTTTCGACTGGGCCGCTTTCCAAACCCAGTATCGCTAGACCAGTCATATCAGTATTCGTGTTATATGTGAAACCAAAGTAAAAGGGCGCGAGGAAGGTAAGTCTTGAGCCTGAGGTTTGGTCTGCGTTGTATGATTAACACAAGCACCCAAAACAAGATTCTAATGGCCCGCAAGAAGATTGGCCACAACCTCATCTTGAGATCTCAGCTTGGCAGTTCATCTCTTTACCCTTGGCCATTTTCAAGGATAAGCTTCACTGAAAGGACTTGAAAGGTCAAGTAGAGAGCCCGTCAAACAGTGCCGGACGATCAGGAGAGATATGGGAATCCTTCGAGTAAAGTTCCTTAGAGATAGATCGACATACTTTAACATTGAGCCCGCCGCGACCGTACCAAAGGTTCATGGCAACTTGATTGAAATTCAAACGCCAGTCCTCAGCCCAATCGCTCCAGGTAGGAGGTTTGCCAGCTTGCTGTGGCCGCAACCAACAAGCGACCCCGAGAACCTCATCACTGTCTCCTTCTTTGGCGACGTGGAAAATGCCGTTACGCATTCCCCATCGGCACCGTATCCCTAACGACACTGCATTGCGTTGGAGGTCAAACTATAGGTAGTGGTTAGCGTGTTCAGCTCTACTTTCGTTCCGCTATATTACGCGGAGTAATAGTATGCCGTCATCGATTTAAAAGAAACTAATGGAACAAGCGGCGGAGTAGGGGAAATCATGGTGACAACCCATGTTGCCGCGCACATGTGTAGAATACTTGGAGAAGTAGTACTGCGCTGGCAAACTTGGCACGAGATCTAGCATGACAACATATGCAGGTGCTTGAAACCATACATGTAGTCGATCACCCCCTTCCGTGTTTGTTGATCTAGGAAGTATCCGACTAGCCGAGCGAAGGAGACAAAACCCTGCTCCTTCGTAGGATATTCGAGCAACACTAGATCGGATGCAAGATCCGAACTTCACGAAGTAGTTGTATAAGAAAGAAGATAGCGTAGCCGACGACTTGCTTACCTTGGCTTTATCAAAAACCCAGTTATTATAGGGGTCTTCATTGAAGGCCTCTCTAAATGTGAAGGTGTGGTATTAGCATGAGTAATATTTAGTAGGTGAGCATTAGCATGAGTCGTGTTGTAGGTAGAGACTATAAAAAAAGGCACAGGACTCGTGCAGACGCGGGCTACTTTATTCCCCTCAGATAAAAACCAGACAGACATGTTGAGCCGGGAACGCGGTGTGGGAGAAGTAGTGCAGATCTCGAACGGCGGTGGAGGCGGCATGGCCGAGCCTTGTTCGGCGAAGGTGGAAGTTGGTGACCAGGACAGGGCTACTCGACTCACTGAATTGCTGTAACGGCGCCGGGGATGTCTTGCTCCGCCAGCGAAGAGACGTGTATTGACATGCTTGGGGTTTCGGTCGAACCAAGTGGTGCGGGTTGCAGATATTCCCCGACTGGCTGAATGGTGGAGGTCACTGCTTAAGCGAAATGGTGGCACGCGAAGGTCCAGAAAGTGAAGGAAGGGTAGTATCGCGATGTGCGATGCGACGATGGGGTTGTTTACGGGGGGTGTCTCTGCGCATCTGCCGCCAGGATTCTGGTTCGATTTTTGATAACCAGTGCTCCTGGGCTGTCCTGGGACGGCGCATTGTGGCTTAGGTACCTACTGAGTAGTAGTGGTGGTGGTCCAAAATCCAAGCCGAGTGGATGCACCAGTTACCTACTTACCCTATCACTAAAAGTCATCTACAATAACAGTAGCAATTACCCAAGAACCCAGAAACACGAGGTAGTTGCACGGCAGCCATAGCAGACTAGTTCTACCTACCTACCTTCCAAGGTTGGACAATGTACATCAAACCACAACTAAATAGGTAGGTACCTACCTAGGTACCTAGCTAGATACCTACATCTAGGTAGTTACAGACGATGGCTTGGCTGAAGGAGGTAATTGCGTCCAAGTTGGAGGAGGTGTTGGTGGGGGCTCTTTCTTGCGCCACAATAGACCCCGTTCCCTCACTTCCAATTCTAGGAACTTGGAATCAACAGCCGCATTTTTATCGACAACCAACAGTGAAGTGCCAACCTTAACTTAACCCAACCTCTCGCCTATCTTGCGTCGTTAGTATACTCCGTATGGCAACTGCGTCCAAGTCAACAGTGGAGGCAGTCGTTGTCAGTCTTGTCACAAGTTGATGGTCGTTGCACGGGTCCCTGGATGGCCCTGGACAGAATTGAAACCCTGGTCCGCCATCCTTACCCCTGCTGAGACAAGCTACCCCGGACAGACCCCGGAGCCCAGGGCAGTCCCGGGCTAGTCTGCCACAACTAGAGCCTCAAGTCAATGCAGCCCACCTTTCAACCCGCCTGACACTGTTGTCTCATCTACTCTGAACAGCTTTGGTTGGGCCTCCGACACCCAGTCGCCAGCATCTCGCAAAGCCTAGCCCAGACGGCCCCGACTGCGTCAGTTTGTGCGTCATCCATGACCCAGCCTCCGCCGTCTTGCCGCCTTGCCCGTCCACCCATGCCTTGGTGTAAGTCCACTACAGTACAGTAGGTACGTACTACGTAGTATCGGTGTCTATCGTCGAACCTCACGGTTGTAGTTATCTCAAGTAGCGTAGGACACTGTCTCAGTCTCTATCACCGCCTGCTACCTCGAGCACAGTGGGTTACCAACAGGGGCTGCTTGACTTCAAGATTTCTGCGGCAGCCTGTCGACAGATGGAACCCCCCTAGCTATGTCAAGGGACCGAACGATCCATCATTCCACTTCGGAGCCAGGCCGTCCTATGGATCTCGAGCTTGACTGGTCAAAGGCTTTTTACGGCTTTCGGCTTTCTTGCCGAATCTGCCTTTCTCAACTTTAAATTTTCTCCAAGCTCTGGATAGCCACTCTTTCCCATTTTCTCTTCATCTTCTTGGGGCTGGTCCCGTTCGATTCTCTACCAATCTCAAGGCTGGACACTTGTTTCCTTTCTTCCGTAGCAGCTTTAACTTTCCAGGGACACTCCTAGACTCTGGTCGACTTCGACAACCTGTTGTTGGCGGTTCCTAGGGTGGAGGCTATGTTATTAACGATTTCTTTGGTGTTTACGTGCGAGGCATCGTAGCACGCGTCCTACGCGACGAAGGCTGGACCAGGAAACATGCCTCCATTGTGCAGCGAAAAGCGATGTGCTCGAAACAACGGCCGACATCGAAGAGTCTCGAGCTTGGTTGCTCGCCCCGTCTTATTGATCGGAGAAAATATCGGCAATGGCGATGATGATGCCAACGAGAGCGATGACAACGTATCGCCAGACGCCAACAAGTCAGATATTCGCTTCACTCTAGAGAGGAGACAGGGCGACGACGATAACAACCGCGGCAACAGGCGCGACAGAGACCGTAGCAGCAATGATGATAATGACGGCAGACGGGGTGGGCGTGGCGGTTTTCGCGGGGACGGCCTTGGCCCAAATCGTGGTTTTCGCGAACAGGATGATGGAGGTGGGAATAACAATGGTGGTGGAAATGGCCCCGGCAACGATAGGGGTGGCAATGGTGGAGGTAACAGAGGTGGCAACAGAGGGGATGGCAGCGATAGTGAAGATGATGACGGTGAAAACGACGGTGAAAACGACGATGGAAAAGATGGGAAGAATAATGATGATGGAAAAGGTAACGACCAAGGGAACGACGACGACGACGACGACGACGATGATGATGACGGCGATTCTTCTCCTTCTACCTCCTTTCCTCCACCGCCATCCACGACAAGTACGACAAGTACGACATCCGCTGTTGAGGCGAGCACAACAACGACATCGATAATATCTACTATGTCTGTAGATTCCACTACCCCCACAGCATCTACTACGTCTGTCATATCTACGTTCACACCTACCCCGGAACCAATGACGTCCACCACCACATCTCTTCCCATAGCGGTTAGTCTCTCGAGAATGGCACCATTTCATGATTATTGACACGTAATAGCTGCCTGTTGAGAACCCATCCGTAGGCACGACATCAACTACCCCCATCTCTATTACCACATCAACGGACAACACTACAGGTACCCCGCAAGCCTCGGCGACACCCATTTTCAGTTCAGTTCCAGGAGTTCCTGACTCCTCAGTACCACCACCACTCCGTACCGATCCCTCGAACGCCCATGGTAAAAACAACAATAATCATCGTAACGGAGATAGCAGGGGCAGTAGAGGAGGGCTCAGTACGACTTCAGAACGAGTTCTTATTGCTACTGGCTCAATAGGTAAGCATCTGCTAGCGGTCAGCTCGAAATGTCTGTAAATTAAGCTAATAATCTCGAAGGCGTTTTCATCGTGCTCTGCTTCATTGTCTGGGTAGTCTATCGGGCCATTAAGAAGTCTAAGCAATCAGGGCGCACTACCTGGGTCTCGAAATTCATTCCTGGGCGTGGAAAGCAGAAAGCCAACAACCTGGCGTTCGAAGGTTTGGACGAGCCCAACGAGCCCTTACCTGCCTATGACGCAGGTAACAATAATTCAATGGAAGCATACGGTTATTATGAGCAAAGGAAACTGTACCCGCTGGAAACGGAAAGTGCAGCATATCCCTCAGCAGCGACACTCCAAAATGAGATGGCAATGAGGCAAAACACAGCGGGCCAGCCGCCGCCAATTACCAACTATCTGAATCTATACCCACAGCTCAACAGCCAAATGGCCGACAGCAATGATGTTAATTCGACTTTACGGTCACGTATGCCGAACTCATACTATAATCAATCTGAATTTGCCCGCCAGCCGTCCGACGCATACAATCCGGTACAGCGACAAGTATACCGGGCAAGTGAGTTGTCATCGCTATCTTCAGGGTTCGGAGATGGCGACATAATAATCCCACCGCCAAACGTTATGTTGCCCAAAACAGCAATAGCAACTCGTGAGCTGGCGGTTGCAGACGGGGATGTAGACAACATTCGTCCGTTCTCTTGGATGAGCAAGACTGGGGTCGAACAGCAGCAGAGAGACACGATGTATACGACAGCAAGCGACCGCCGGTCTAGGTTTCGCTCGGTAAATAGCTGGGTAGATCAGCAGAAGAGGCGGTTAAAGAGGGCCGCAGGCTGATCACCTATTACCTTAATGACATCTGGGGTTGAAACATAAATCAAATAGCATTGACTCATATATAGCACTTTCATTCAAGGGCGATGCGTCACTTACCTAGTTCACAAGGGAAGGTCAATATAGCTCGTGGCTAATGATCTTTTCATATAATATAAGAAATCTGACCTAAGCAACCGTATGTCTCCTCTTTACAAGGATTTCTACATTATTTCATTTCCGAACAGAATTTAGGCGTAATAGGCAGCCAGTCTAGATATGCGTTCGTAGACAACAAGTCATGGAGAAAGACTGCGCGTGAGGATTATATACGGCATATTGGCCGACAAATTCTTGTATCCATATTCAACCTTTATATCTAGTCCTCTCACTGGCGTTACATGTGGAAAACGTCCCAAGACCATCTAGAAAACCACTGTCGAATCACCACGAAATATATTGGTCCAGAATACCACATACGACTCTCTACCTTCATATTTGGCAGTGTCCCTATTTACAACAGGGGGGATATCGGCTTTGCAGCATATATAAGTCTTATTCGGCCTTTGGCACACGTGTCAGCACGGTGATGGTGGTTCCGTCGTCTAAGACGTCTTCTTTCTCCTCTAGTCTATAGCCCCCGAGACGTGGTAATATGATCGTCCAGACAAGCCAGTATAGGACACCGAAGACGATGCTGATATAAAACTATGTGTCAGTGAAACTCAATATTCTCATTCCCTTTTTTGGCCTTGATTCGGTTGGGTTGTCGCATAAGTGATTCGTAGTATCGGGAAAAGAGAAAAGCAAAGAGGGGGGAACAAAACTCAAAAAAAAACTCACATTCCTACTCCGACAACAGCATAAGTGGCATACCATAGCCCGTCGGGATCTACGACTGAGGGTGGAAAGAACGGCGCTGCCAACAACGCGACACAGAGCAAGGCTCTGAAATAAACAGCTGGCATCCAGGCCTTGAAGGGCCGTTTGAGATCCGGCCGCTTGTACCGTAGCCAGATGAGACCAATGGTGATGGCAAGGCCGTAGATCTGGCCGGGGTATCCCTCCACTTCTAAAATGAAGGAGTACACCTCGTTCGTAGGTGGAAGGACGATTACAAGCACGGAGGGGATATAATGGACGATAAGACCACCCATAGGGGCCCCGAACGGCTTCGAAGACGAGAGATGCCTCGAGAATGGAAGGAAGCCTGCTCTTGCAACTTCCTGGTTAAGACGAGCCTTTGAGATGTCACTGTCAGTAAGTACGCCATACAGAGAGCGATGATTAGGTCGAACTTACGAGAGCAAACGTCACTACCATGACGTTACCAGCTGCTGAGAGTGAAACGGCTAGGGGAAGAAACCGTCTGCCCACGTTCTGGCCAAAGACGCGCTCGAAGAAAAGTGCAGCGATGAGCTGTCCGCTCCGCTTGATCTCCTCCACTGGCACCACCGCGAAATACGCAACGTTGGCCAGCAGGTAGAGGAAGCAAGCCGTGACGAGAGCGGACAGCGAAACCGACTTCAGCGTCCTGACGGGGTCTTTCACCTCGTTCAAGACATTGTTAAGGTTCGTGAGCCCGGCGTAGGAGTAGAAGACCTTGAAGAGCGAGGTAGCAATGGTCCCGAAGCTCCAGTCGCTGCCCTCCCACAAGCCATCCCAGCCCTCTGGTCCGAACGCGGTCGTGGTCGTCGGCGCTACCGCAGGGCTGCTATCCGGTTGGAAGACCACGACATATAGAGCCGAGAGGACCATGAAGACGACCAGCGCGACCTTGATGTAGCCTAGAAAGTTCTGGATTCGTATCCCGGCACGATACCAGACGCCGTGGATCACCGTGATGACAGTGAGCAAGGCGACGGCGAGCCCCTTGCGCCATACGTCGGCCGGTTCTTTGTCGAACGCGAAGAAAATGTACTGGCTGAATATGACGCAGTTGCTCGCCGTGAAGCCCAGCAATACGGCTTGCGTAGCGACAAGTGTCGAGGCGAGGAAGCGCGGACGCGCTACACGGGAAACTCAGCGGTCAGAATATCACAGCTAATATGAATAATAATGAAAACATTTACATCACATTCTTAGGAGTATGAGGAATCACAGCAGCAGTAAAAGTTCAGCTGGAGTGGGAAAATGAAGAAAAGAATCCCGGGATATGCGTACTATAGGTGAACTCAAGATAGACCTTCTCGCCCCCTGAGCGCGGCAGCATACACCCATACTCGAGGCTAACGGCTAAGCCGGCAGCAACGATGACGGCGCCGACAACCCACAGCGACAACGACAAGCCCACGCTCCCGACGGATTTCAGGATGACACCCGGCACGGCGAAGATGCCGCTCCCGATCACGCGGCTGATTGCAATTACATATGCGCTTTTCCAGTCTAGTGTGCGTCCCAGCGTCGATTCTTCGGGTAGCACATCGTTTTCTATGCGGCCATGTTCCGGCTGTGGTGTCCGTCCATTTTCGTCTGCAGAAGGTGCGGCGAGGAGAGGTTGCTGTTCGTCCTGCGAATCGTGGGCCATGTTCACTACGTCGTTTCGGGGAAAAGGGGGGAGGGACTGCGAGCTCAAGTCCGGGGCATCCGTGTACAAGTTTCACTATATTGTCGATTTCACGCGTATACTACTAAAGACAGGTAGAATGGAAGCCCTCTCTCTCTCACAAGGAGATATCATTCAAGACAAAAATGTAAAGAGCAGCTGGCGTCCGAAGAAGCCATGCTCGAGCTTCCCCGGCTTAGGAAGCTGGTGGTGGTGATGATGATGGTCATGGATTGCGCCATGTGAGGTCAGAGCGATCTGCTGACAAAAGCGAACAAATGTTGTTCCTTGGGGAGAGATTGTTGATGTTTCGTGTTTTGGGTGGTTCAGGTGGTCGCACGCCATATGTCACAATGCTTGCATCAGCCGAGGAGGAACGGCGAACATATTCTACCTATACTTGGGGGCCCATCCTTGAGAAGTGCGCTGCGACAAACCCCCAAACCGCAAGCCTGGCTTGTGATGATTTAGACAGGATGTATGTCTGGCGGATATATCCCAAAGGAGATCCTGGAGAGGTCAATATAAGCTTTTCGTGATATACTGCACGCATCTTGTCGTGTCACGTAGCTTGGTAATTAGGCTGAACTAGGTATTTGCTAGGTAGTAGAGCACATCACTTCCATCTCGAGGCGTATGGATCATTGCAAGTCTCGGGGGGCCCCAAAGAGCACCGCACAACACCCAAGGTTCGTAATGGGAATTCGATGCCTTTTGTATCAAGGCCGAGTATTGGCGGTGGATAAGAGTACGAGCTACCGGGTAGGTAGACGCGCCTATGTACAGAATAGCTGCAACAGCTTACCAGATTCGAGCCATTACATAAGTCTCCTTCATGATAGGCCGACGTCGTCCCACGGATATAATGACGATGCAAGGTACGGATTGCAATGCTGGGTATTGGTAAAACGAAGGCCGTAATCGAGACCATATGTTAGTTGTTTAATTCATTCTCACATACACTGGGCGCAACAAAGCCTCGTCGATATTTAGGTGCCTATTGAAGAGCTTAGCACAGCCTCCACTGTCTCATGGGCGCAGCTTTCAAGCTTGCAATCAGGCAGGCAGCTGAATAACTGCTACCAGCTCGCCAGGTACCTAGGTAGGTACGTACCTACAAGTAGGTAGCTTTGCCAAGGCGCCATTGCTAGGTTGGTTCCTTTTGCAGGCGGCAGCTTCCCAGGAAGTCATTACAACTAGGTATCACCATTTGACGGTGCCCCGTAAACGCGAGGGTACCTACTGTGTGGGCTACGCAGG
The DNA here is from genome assembly GCA_002288965.1 of Xylaria sp. MSU_SB201401. NCBI lineage: Eukaryota > Fungi > Ascomycota > Sordariomycetes > Xylariales > Xylariaceae > Xylaria > Xylaria sp. MSU_SB201401. The sequence continues at coordinate 40,238 of NPFG01000188.1, read as the reverse complement.
TGCTACGCAGGTGCTACGTAGGTACATGTCAAGTACTCAAAGTAGCACCTGCCTCGATGCTCTCCAGTCGTGGTCGGTCTCGGTGCCCGAGGTCCACTGCCATCTTGATTCAATCTTGTCGAGAATCTCTTTGTCAGAGGAATCAAGCAAATACGTTCAATGCTTGGCTAGGTCCAGATAGTTAGACTACTAGTAGTGAGGGATGGCGCACTTTGTGTAATGGCTGCTAGCAGACTGCGGCTTGTTCTTGGGCTCGGGATCGGCATTTTAGTGCATGGCCCTGCTGCTATTTTCAGGCTCATGATCCATGTGGAGGGGCATCTTCGTCATCCCGCCTCGACAGCGCTGCGTAAGTCAGTCCCCGGACGGTCAATTGTTGAATACCTATTATACACCTGTTACGGTCGCCTCTTCTTATCCTAGCGTGCTCTTGCTCTATTTCGCCTACCTCGACGTTTCACTGTTTGTTCCATCCGTTCTGCTCGCAGAACCATTGCGATCCGTTCAGCAAGGGAAGAGACCTCGATCGCAGACGCCCTACTGATTCCCAAGATGCTCGACGAAAACCTACCAACCTTCTACTTTAGACAGCCTTCTGACAACTCCCTTTCCGCAAACCTCTATTTTACGCAGAATGGCTCAGAACCAGTGGCCGAATACACCCTCAAGAAACTTGACCCTACGCTTCCTCAAGCCAAGAACAAATATGCGATAGCCTTGGGTGACGCCAGCGCCCACGGCGTCATCTTTGCCGAGGTTCTCATTGAGCCCGAGTTCCAACAGCCCAGTCTATCGGCTGCCGAAATCCGTGCGCGCAACGGAGCTCCTACGACTCCAGCGCCTATAATACCGGAAAGTTTCACCGTCCAGCTATACAATCCAGACCAGCAAGTCATTGTCAGAGGCGAGAAGAGTATGTGGATGGGCAAAGAGTCCTTTGAGTTCGAGATCCCACAGCAGACCTTTCGGGTGCCCTCAGCATCCCAGATCGATCGACAACAAAGCGACCCCGTCGCAAGCAGCCTTACTCCCAAGATCATGTTTAAATGGAAGCGCGAGAGCAAATTTAGCAAAGATATGACCTGTTACATGACAGGGCGCTCTGTAGGCGGTAAGAAAAGCAAGGAACCTGACATAACGGTGGCGCTATACAAACACGGCAGAGAGAAGGCCGTCACCATTTACGAGCCCAACCTGCAGAGAGTCGAAGTAGAAGACCGCAAAGGGCTCGAGATTGTCTTACTCCTAAGCGCAGAGGTCATTCGTGAAATTTATCTCTCACCTAGCCGGGACTCGTTCAATGTAGGCGGTGTGCCACCGAGCAAGCGCAAGAATTCTAGGCCCCTGGGCCACAACCCAGGCTCTCCGAACCCGGATGCCTACACCATGACCTCTGGTATTGGAGTATCTGCGCCTACAAATGTACATTCACCAATCGCACAACAGCCCACTCCACCTCAAGACGGTGACAGTAGGCGACCCCAGGCTCTAAACTCACAGGATGAGCGAGAAAGGGAAAAGAGAGATAAAGCCGAACAGAAAAGGATCAAGAAAATGCTAGAGGAAGAGGAGAAAGAGCGGAGGAAGCGAGACGCTGAAGTAGAAAAGGAGACTGAAAGATTAAGAAAAGAATTCGGCATGGAAGGGCAAGAATATGGCCCGAAACCTAACCTACCTCCACGCCCCGTCCCCGTTGCTGAAGGTGGTGCAGGCCCGAGTCGTCCCACACTACATTTACAGACCCCGGCGCCGCCGCCGAGGCCACTAAGCGCCGGTCCACGGCCTGCTGGAGTTGGGCATAGTAGTTGGTTCTCCGGTCCTGCTATGGGTCCTAGCATGCCCCCTCAGCCAGCTTTCTACGGACCACCTCAACCGCAACCGAAACCCGGACGGCGGAGAGGTGGGAGCGGAGAGGGCAAGATTTACAAAAAGAAGAGCACCTTTTTCTAGGAGAATGAGGATGTATAAGCGACGGTCTTTTGTAGAATGTTACAATTCCAGCGAGCTTATTTTTTCGAAAGGCAGTTACAGAGTCCTATCGCACCTAGTAGTTAATTGATACCCATCATGAAATATACGACTTCTATCTCTTCCAGTCCAAGTTGAGCATTGCTATTATAGATTGGTCCCTCTATAAAAATCTGCGGCTCTAGTCTTGCATCGGTTTCTATTGTTGGAAATCTTGAGTATGAAGTAGGAAATTCATGATATGTTCCCGTTAAACTTACCACCGCATATCCGATAGCAAGATCCCGCAACGCTTACGTTCCTTCGCCAGTACCATTTCCTTCATACCTCACTATCTATCATCCCATAAGTAGCTTTACGGCAAGAGACATCAGCTAGAGGACTGAGGCCGGCACCATCCTCTAAGGGCAGGTACACCCGTCTATCAAGGTCATATTCGTGATGCAACACCCCATCTCTATCCCTTCATCATAATTTCACCTCAACATTGACTTCTTTGAGCTACTCCATCTCTTCTCATCCTGAAAGTTTCCACCTCAGAGTTAATTTAGTACCTCTCGCGAAGGAGCTTTGATCATTATCGCCATAAACAAGGCAAGTGCCGCAAGCTCAAGGCGTATATACTGAGTGCTGCTAAGCTCCCGTCACACGCTCGACTTGACATCTCCTCTAACGTCTATCGAATTTCCTTTAAGCTGTTGAGTAGTATCCACACACTCTTAACCATTGCCACAACCCAGTCTACGACCGTTCATTCCTGCCTTCCCACTGCTCATCAATCGCTACGTTACCACAACGTTATTCAGTACGAACCAGCCTTTTACTTTACCTTCTCACTACCTCTGACTTGATTCGACCAGCATTCGATTTCAAAATGCCTTCAATACTCAAAAACTGTGTGGTAGCTATTGCAGGTGATCTTGATGACAACGAGTGGCGAAAAGAAAAGGTGAAGCAATGGGTCAAGTACCAGGGTGGGAAGTTTTCGGATACGGTAGATGAGACTGTCACGCACCTGCTGTGTACAGAAGAAAATTACAAGAGAAAGATCAGTCCCGTCCGTGCGGCACTCAAGAACAAGGTTACTAATATAGTCTTTCGCGATTGGCTCGAAGATTCCAGTAAGTGATCTCTTTTTTTTATCTCTCTCCGGATTCATTCATGGATGCGTGTAAGAGCAGTTATGCTGCGGTTACACTGGGCTTCGTGCACACTCGGCCTTTTTCGGAGTTATCACTTGAGAATTGTCCCTTCCTAATCTCGTATTTATGCAGTCAACCAACAATCATGCTTGAAGACATCGGAGTACCAGCTCGACGCAAAGGAGCGGAAAGAAAATGCTAAGAAGCGCAAGCTTGAACAGGCACAAAAGTACTCGAGTAACGCAGAGCGCTACGTCGACGAACGTAAGTCATGAAAAGTGAACTGAGATTCGAAGGAGGGACGCATGTTGACCACCAAGCTGTGAAGGTTTCTGGCGTGCGTACAGCGACACCACTTATTTCAAGTACCAGATCCTGCTCACAAGGACCGATGAAGAGGCCGGTGGTGTCCCCGAGAAGCACGTACTAACTGTAAGTCAATAAAACCATGCTCTCCATATTGACCACACACACACACCCCCTTATTCATCTTAGCAACTTCGCTGACTAACTCGCTCTTTACACATCAAGCTGTGGGAGAGTATCGCTTGGCCTCACAACTACATATGCACTACCGAGTACACAAAATCCAAGAAGAAACTCAGAGGCCGCTTTCCTGAATCTCCTGTCCACTTGGGCATGGCTCTCAGAAAATTCAAAGCATACTTCAGGGAGAAGACTCATATTGAGTGGGATGATCGCATCGACAAGGCGGGCACCCTGGGCCCAAAGTGGTTTCAGTATCAACCGCCGGTGCGTACGACTCTCACGTAACCACTTTGATGTTTTTCTACCTTGTCCTTCTATATTCTTTTGATCGTATTAGTTGTGGATCATGAAACCGCTAACGTTGAATTAAAGACCGGCGGCAAGCCGGTCGGTCTTTTAAATGGACGCCGCGCATCTACTCCCGGGAAAGGAGTACAGCATAGCAATGACAATCTACCGCAAAAGGCCAAGACTATCGAGGCAGATCGAAAGCGTGCCAGGGAGAAGCATCTCGTTAACCATGCCGCAGATACTCCGGATGATGTCGAACGCCCTGTGAAAAGGCCTCGATATGAGGAAGTGGAAACCGTTCATGCTCATGTTGAGATTAAATGTGTCTCTACGGAGCATGTCCGGGCCACTAGCATCGCCTCCAGCTCCGAAGAAAATAACCAGAGTGATCAAGATCACAAGGGGCAGCAGCCCAGCGAGCGTATCAATGATACTGCTAGCGAAGACAAGAGCCAGCTTGACTACGGAAACGTCACAAGCGACAGCATCCCACAATCTAACGGCGAATATAAGCCAGAGCACAACTCCCTACACGATAATGGCGCATCACAGAATCTATTCGATGGCTACAGAGATGCGCTGCCACACTATCCTGAAGCAGACGACGAGGAACCCGAGTCCCACGGCGAGGTGGAATACCAGACACCGTGTTGTACACCACAATACACTAGAACCACGTATCCTGTAGTCGTAGATGACTACTTCACCTACAATAACGACGACGATGAAGAGGATAACGACCCTGATCACGTACCGCGGGATCGGGAGACACACAGACCCCTGTCCCCAGCTCAGGATGGGTGGGATGAGATGAACAGTGACGTGGGTAACGCGCGCGAAAGCGAGGCGTAGCTGCTTGATCTTGTTACTCGATATGACGGTTTGGTTTCGCACGATGCGGAGAGGCGCAGATGATAGGATGAAAGGAGAAAAGACGACGACGATACGAAGAACCTGGCGGATAGAGGCTGCCGACAAAAAGCATCGCCGAAAGATGGATGGATGGGTAATGGGTGCGGTTTCCTTTCGGTCGATCATTTACTTATTTATGCACATATCTTCTTGCCTTGATTGAGGCTGGGGGAATAAGGAGATTTCTCGATGTTAGTTAGGCGGGATAAGCTGCTGTTGAGTACTGGCCGAAAGCCTGGGCTGATGAGTTCGCGTTCGGATCTGCGATGATTTCTTAGGCGCAAGAAGATGCTTGAAGGAGCTATTAAGTTATCAACTTAGAGATAGTTAAGAGGTCTCAGATTTAGTTGGCACCATGCATCGCGATGATTTAGAAGGCGATGCTGAGGGCTCTGCAGCTATTGATCGATTTAATACAAACTAAATAATTCTACTTACACTCCGAGTTAGTCAGATAGGCTGAACATTTCATTCAGCGTAAAATCAAAGATCTTTCTGCGCTACTATCACCGCAAGCCGTCTCGTAGTGCCCGTAAAAGGTCGTTGCATTCAAACCGTCCCATCTTTTCACATCCAAATCAACTAGAACACAGCGAGCCGTTAATGATCGTACAACGTCAACGTACATTCATCTCGTCAAGTCATGAGTCGTTTCCGCTATTCTAACACGAACATGCTAATCTGACATTTTGTTTTGTTTGGGTCCCTGACTTCGCTATCAGTGTCCCTCCATTAGTGGTCCTCGTCGGACCCTTACTTCCAATGATCCGTGCCTACTTGATCCGGCTTCCATAATCCTTACTATTCCCGTCAGAACCTCAGTTTTGGAAACACGAAAACGAGCAGCACTGCAAATACGGCAAGCCCCGCGATCCACGCATATAAAATCATACGCCCCCACCATCCCTTACCCTCGGTCAGGCGGCGCAGGCTCCCCATGCGTCCCGCGACGCCCTCGAGCCCTCGCTCGTTGCGGTCTAGCCCCTTGCTTGCCCCCTCCAGCACATCCTGGTCCTCGCGTAGCGCTGTCGAGAAGGCATTTGTGGACGCCTTGAGCGCTTTCGCCATTGACACCATGGACTCGGTCAGCTTGTCCTGCTCTGCGCGGTGGTGGTCTAATATCGCCTCTGCCGTCGCTGTTGTCGTGGCTGTGGTTGTAGATGAGGTTGCGGCGGTACCGAGGAGCTGGGAACGTAGTGCGCTTGCCGTTGTTGCTGTGTCTGTTACGGGTGCATCTTGTTGTGTGGTATTTGCGTTTCCGCGAGGACGAAGTGTGTTTGAAGTAGTTGTGCCGGTAGCTTGCGGCTCAGGGGGTTGTATCGACGAAGCAGCTGTCGTAGGATTTATCGATTGCGAGGGGGGCTCAGTGGGTGTTGGACTAGGCGTTTCTCTCCTTGGTTCGGGTAAGACGGTCGAGTCGTCCTCATACTCCTCTGCATCCTCGTTTTGTTGCACGTCACCTAACTCGTCGCGGATATGGTCGGCGGATCTCGAGTCAGAGCTCTGACTCGGCGTCGGAATAACATCTCCTAACAAGTCCTCGTCATCGTCACTGTCATCTTCATCACTATCTATGCTGATGTCCTCGAGCTCGCGCAGTCTCTCCACAAGCTGTTCGAATATTTCACGTTTCTGGTTCAGGTCGGCCTGCATCTCCACCCTCTTGGAGTGCACCTTGATAGCCACGGCATCTTGTTCTAGTTTTGTGAGGAGAGTGCGTGCGTACTCGAGATTCTGTCACGGCGAGGAATGGTTAGAGCGCATGTCTACAAAGCAAACAAGCAAACGCAGTATCCTGCGTTTCGGCTCCTCCAAGGTGCACCACTTACTATGCCGGCCTTGTTGCGCTCGTGCTCACTCGTCCGCAGTCTCCGTTCTCTCTCTGCGTCGGCGTGCAGTATACTCTGTTGCAAGCGACTGAGCAGGCGGGTGAGATCTGTGAGCGAGTCGGGATTGGAGGCACTCGTTCGAGGCGTGATGGGTCCCTGGGTGAGTCGCGCCATACGGTATCTTAATCTAACAAGGTATCGATCTGAGATAGAGAAAGATGCAACGTAGTTGTGGACAGAGTGAGTTTAGTCTCTGTTCGCCGCTGTTGCTGTGGTGTGCGAGTACAGAATGGAGTAGGTATGCTTAGTGTAGTATCGTCCACAGCTTGCGAATGAAACATGGAGGATGCCGGATCGACGTTGACACAGGCAGCACGCGCGTTGTCCACTTAGTTTGCATTAGGTCCGAGTCGGCTGGTGGGGCTGCGCCGTGTACCCTTGCGCGCGGGTGCCGGGGTTCTTTAACGGTGTTTAGGGGATGCCTCTCGTTCTACTAGAATAGTGCTCACATGTATAGCCACCTGACAATGGAATCCGTACACCCACTTAATTCTCCACCAAAACTCATCATCTTCACCGTGAAATAAAAGAGGCTTTTTAAACGTTTGATATTAAAGCAAGGTAATAATATAGCAGATAATCTTTTATATATATTACTTATATATTTTCGTTGTTGTTATTGAAGCAAGCTACTAATTTACCACTCTTGCCCGACGCTTTATAAACGTGTCCAAACAACTTCGTTAATTGAACTGAGCTCTGAATGTTACATTTACTGTCCTGCGCAACACAATGGTTTCTCACATTGCCTGAATCCATTTCAAAACCCAACATGAAAAGTCGGCCTCACGGGCCACGACTGGCCATCTCGTTATTTGGCCCAATCAGCGTTTACCTCTCTCATTCTTCAGCTACGACGTGGGGGTGGCTTTTCTCTCGTCAGGCTGCCTGTCAGTCAGCCTACAGTAGTACATAGACCATGAGGCTTCCCTACCTCCGAGAGAGCACTCTTAACCCATCACTCAGGGCCGACTAGTACAGCTCATGGGCTCAACGATTGCTCGCATGTAAGCTAAAGTCGGGTGCATAGTATCCCACTTCTCGTATGGTGTCACTCCACCTAATTCACATCGAGTATGAATCTTGAACAAGGTCACCCGCAGGCAAATATCACGCCTGGACTGAATAAACGTCCTTCCGCCCAAGATGACCCAATCGAGCCGAAGCGAAGAAAGCATGACTCTGAAATCAGTAATGGCGCTCCAAGGCGGACAAGGCGAACAGCGGATGACTACACTATTGGCTGGGTCTGCGCTCTCCCAATCGAGATGGCGGCGGCAAAGTGTATGCTGCAGACCGTCCATGATAGTTTGGAGAATAGCCCCGGCGACAGCAACACGTATAGCCTAGGCAGTCTTCACGGCCACAACATTGTCATTGCCTGTCTACCAATGGCTGGGTACGGCACAAATAATGCAGCTATCGTGGCGAGCAATATGCGTCGAACGTTTCCCTCCATACGAATGTTTCTATTAGTAGGAATCGGCGGTGGTGCCCCATCTAACGAGCATGACGTACGACTTGGCGACGTAGTTGTTAGTACAGCCGTGATTCAGTACGACATGGGCAAAACCATCCAGCAAGGTCTTTTCCAAGCAACAGGTATCCTACGGCGGCCTGTTCCATCGCTCATGACGGCCGTTTCGGCACTACGAGCACAGCACGAATTGAAACGATCGGAAATACATACCATTTTGTCTAATATAAACGAACGCTACCCTACTATGAGGGAATACACCTCTCGCGAGCATCTCCACGATCTACTGTTTAATAGTGACTACGACCACACTGAATCGAGCGAAAGTTGCAATGACTGTGATAGGTCAAGACTGAAGTGCCGGTCTAGCCGGAGTGGCGGACACCCGGTGATCCATTACGGAGTTATTGCATCTGGAAACCAAGTCATGAAGCATGGTAGGACCAGGGATCAGTTGGCACAACAATTCAAAGCCATCTGCTTTGAGATGGAGGCCGCCGGTCTCATAGAAAGCTTTCCATGTCTAGTCGTGCGTGGAATTTGCGACTACTCGGATTCTCACAAGAGCAAAGGATGGCAAAAATATGCATCAGCTACTGCAGCAGCATATGCGAACGAGCTTCTCTCTATCATACCTACAACGGAAACTGAAGAAACCTCAAACAGTGCGTATAAGTATCTTGTATAACGGACAAAGTCAAGCCGCGCTGACATGTCGGTAGGAGAATTAGTTCACAGTAACCGACAGCTTGTGATGGAATCGTTATCATTTGACAAGATTGATGCTCGGCATTCAAACATCAAGTCTGCCTACGGCAAGACATGCGCATGGTTACTCTGTCATCCCGATTATATAGAACGGCTCACTCCTGCCGAATTTCCCCAGCATCATGGACTTCTTTGGATTCACGGAAAGCCTGGTGCTGGAAAGTCGACCTTGATGAAGTATATATATACACGTGCGCAAGAGAACACGAACACTACTATCTCATTCTTCTTCAACGCCCGGGGGGAAGCTTTAGAGAAATCGACACAAGGAATGTACCGGTCGTTACTCCTCCAGCTACTCGAAAAAATGCCAGACCTCCAAGAAGTGCTGGATCTACATAGTTGCTATTCTGTGAGGGATAACGACGGTACCCGATGGCAGATTGACGTACTTCAACGCCTGTTTTCTGCTGCTATCGCTAAGCTGGGCCAGCGGCGAGTGATGTGCTTTATTGACGCCCTAGACGAATGTAGTGAATCTCAGATACAAGAGATGGTTAGTCTGCTGGAGTCTTTTGTTTCCCTCTTAGGCAGGTTTTGGGCCTTATTGCTCCTGAATTCTCTAGAAACATGAGCTGAACTCTTACTCTATTCGGCAATTACTGACTCCAGCGGTTTAATAGGTCGATTATTTTGAGCAGCTCGGACAATCTGCCCTTGAAGAGAAAAGGGAGCTATATATCTGCTTTTCGAGCCGTCACTACCCAACAATTTGCGTCCAGTATGGACGGACGTTAACATTAGAAAACCAGCGGGGACACAGTCTAGACCTGGAAAAATACATCCAGAAAAAGCTCAAAGCTGGAAAAGGCAAAGACATCGAACATATCAGAGATGAGCTTCTTCGCAAGGCAGCTGGAGTTTTCATGTGGGTTGTTCTAGTTGTCAACATTCTGAACGAGGAATTTCAACGAGGCCGCATTTTCGCAGTGAGGAAACGACTTCAAGAAACCCCCGCCGAACTGAGTGCACTATTTAAGGACATCCTGCGACGAGATAACAAGAACATGAACGAGCTTCTTCTCTGCATTCAATGGATACTCTATGCGAAATCGCCGTTGAAGCCTGAAGAATTCTACTACGCAGTGGTAGCCGGGCTAGATCCAGAACCGCAAGACTTAAGCGAATGGAATACTCGAAATGTTATCTTAGATGATATGGAACGATTCGTCTCAAGTTCATCGAAAGGGCTTGCCGAAGTCACCAAACCCACCAAATCAAAAGCTGGGACTGTCCAATTCATCCATGAGTCTGTACGCGATTTTCTCTTGAAAGACGGAGGCATCCGTGAATTGTGGCCCGATCTAGAAGGAACTTTCCAAAGCAGGAGTCATGACAAGCTAAAGGAGTGTTGTTACGCGTATATGAAAACGGATATATCTGAATACGTCACATTTAATGAACCGCTCCCCAAAGCATCTTGCGGCGAAGCCAAAGAATTGCGAGAACTTCTCTCAATGAAGTTCCCTTTCTTACAATATGCTACCCATAATGTACTCTATCATGCCAACACAGCAGCCACTAAACTTCCCCAAGACGCATTTCTAAAGACGTTTGACCTCAAATCCTGGATCAACCTAGACAACACGTTTGAAATCTTTGAGATCCGTCGTCATACACCATCTGCGAGTTTGTTGTACATCCTTGCTGAGAACAACTTTGCTAGTCTCATACACAGTATGAATCGCTACGACACAAGAATCTCTTTTCGAGGAGAGCGATACGGATCTCCCCTGGCCGCTGCCATTTTCAACGGACATAAAGAGGCAGCGGGGGCTCTCCTTCCACAAATAGGAGACGCAGCACTTATTGAAAGCGCGCTACTAGATATAAGCCACAAACGAAATTTCAAGCCCCGCAAGGGGCACACGCCGTTACATTGGGCTACTCAGGAAGGGTGTACAGGAATGGTGCAACTGCTACTTCTTGACCAAGGCATCAATCCAGACTCAGGGCACGCAGACGAGCATATAGGCCTCCCAACACCTCTATGTCTGGCTAGTCGGTGTGGACATATAGAGATCGTGCAACTATTACTAGATCGAGGCGCCGATATCGAGGCAAGAGATAGCGATAACCATACACCTCTATATCTAGCTTGTGGGTGTAGATATATAGGGATCGTGCAACTATTGCTAGATCGGGGTGCTAATATCGAGTCAAGAAACAACGATGGTGAAACACCTTTACACCAGGCTGTATGTAACAACGATTTTAAAACTGTACAGCTATTACTGGATCACGGTGCTGATGTCAACGTCACGGGTCACGGTGGTTCCACTCCACTATGGTTGGCTATCCACAAAGGCAATGAAGAAATGATACAGCTATTATCATCTTTCAAGAAGGATCAGGAACACAACATACCTCGGGCATCACCTACCTAGCTACTTCAAGATACTAGAATCACTTCTGTAACAAGTATTGCCATATAGAAAATTTCCGTGAACTCTCCGTTTCCTCAAGTCCGTGATGGGGTTCCTAGTTAGAGATATCTGAAGTCTAGGCAGGCATGTCAATTTGAAGCTTGGGACTGCTCTACCTCGCTCAGATCAGGACGTGAGTTGACTAAATGTGAGTCTCAAACGCACGAAATGTTATCTAATAACGTGATAAAATACTTTAAATAGTCAGCTCAGCCAACATCACGAGGAGGTCTAAAGGGAGATCACAGAGACAGCTAGTTTCAGACAGCGCAGCTCAAATGTACCCAGCAAACAAGGGGTTTCATTACTTAGATAGATTTTTCCTTTCGGCGACAGGAGACATGATACCTAATTAAGCATGTGATGAATTAAACGCGCTAAGCGAACATGTCCCCCTACCACCTGTTCGTGCTGAACTATAGTAGCTAACTCATATCATGACATGGCGGATTCCTTTCCTGCTCCCGTCTTGTACGGGTGCCTTTCGACCCTATCCTTTAGTTCTTCGCATTGTTCGAAGCATTTTCCAAGAAACCAAGCAAGAAGTTCCGGTCTGCAGGCGAAAGAGGCGTCCCACTATTACGCCTCGACCGCTGCGAAGCGAAAGACGCCAACCGCGAACGAGGCATTGGTCCAGGACCGGTAGCCACCTGTTCAGACACGGCGGTATCCTTGGCTAAGCCTTGCTCAGCTTCTGCTGGTGGTTTCCCTAATATGGACAACAAGGTGTTTTTGTGCTCCACTGTCGAGTTCTGCCGAGGCTTGATCATACCGGGTGTAGGAAGCATAGAGGCGGACGGAGAGCCTTGGCCTTGGGATAGAGGGTTTGCGGTACTTCCCGCGCTACCACGACTCCTACCATACGGATACGATGGCGCAGTATGTGTCTGTGCTTGCGTAGCTGCCTGTTTTGGAGACTGCATTCGTGTATTAAGGTAGGTCTGGTAAGGGGACATTTGACCTCTAGGAGATATATGGCGCCGGGGCGACATTTGACCACGTGATGACACCGGGCTTGCATGAGAACGCACTGGTAAATTGATGACACCCTCGTTGGAGTTTCGCGTAGATAATGTTGGACTACGTGCTGATGTACGACTAGGTCCACGCCGTAGGATAGAGTGCGCACCATAGGGCAGATTAAGCTCAGGGTTAAATTGTATGGGTTGCCCGTTCTCACTGGCAGCGGCTTTTAGAACTTCAGCGGTAGATGGGCCATGTCTCGTTCGCTGCTGATTAGGAGAATTAGTCTTATTGACTTGTGAGACGGCTGGTGGCAATGACGCGCCCTGGCCATCGCTCTGATTTTGAGGGGCCGCAGACAACCCAGTCTTCAGCAAGCCTAGCAACGAGACACGGTGTTGGTCTGTCGGCGCAGCAGGCCGCTGATTGCCACGCGAAAAAGGTGCCGGTGCGTTCATAGTAGCAGCAGGATATGCAGCTGATGGCACATTGGCGCCACCATACTGGTCACGAAATGCAGCCTCAGGCATAGGTCTTGGCTTTCCTTGACGTTGGCTCTCTGCGTGCAAAGGCAGGTTACCAACCAATGAGGGAGGATGTGAAGTAGCAAGTGGCGCTCCCGAATCTAGCAGGCTATCCCCTTTCAATACGTTCAATAAGTTGGTAGAATGTGCCCCTAATTGAGGCGCAAGTTTAACGCGACCGTTCATGCCTCCCTGTTGGTGCGGCTGAGGCTGAACACCAACAGCTCCAGAGTGGAAATTTGGAGGTGCGTTAGGAGGAGCAGACTGATTGGCGATGCCAACAACATTGGGAGATGATGCCAATTCGCGAAGGTCACGCAGGAGCATATCCTTTTGGACCTGGGGTGGCAAAGGCTGTGGGTGTAATAATTGAACAGGTGGATTTTCTGGTTTATGCGTTAACTGGGGAAATTCACCGGTGACGAAAACATGGGGTCGAGGTCTATGGGGATATTGTTGCTGGACAGAAGAACCAGCGTGTGGATTGATGGGGAGCGATGGCAGTGCCGAGGAATTGGATCCGGGTATTCCTTGAACCTGCCCGTGATGATGCACCATTGACGGGTGGAGCGATTTCGCAATTTCTTCGCCATGGGGGTCATAGGATTGGCCTTGTCCTGGTGTGAAACCAGTATTGACCACCTTAGGCTGTAGAATAGATAACAACGCCTGCCCAGCCTGCTGGTTTGAAGCCTGGGATGGCAACTGGAGACCTTGCGTTGGAGGTCTGATTTGAAGTAGTCGTTGTAACTCTTTAGTCGCGCTATCGATATTTTCAGGATGTGAGCTAGAAGTTGGGGGTGGTGCTGGTTCGTGCAACATGTTGTCATCTGTGAGGTTATCTTCGTAGAACGCTTGCGGATGAAGATGATGACCAGGGTAGGCGGGAGCGTTCTGCTCGTCCATCTTTTTCTGTTTCAGAACCCACTGCTTCAATTGGGCCATGAACGGGGCAACCATGTAGAACTTATCTTGAGAAGACGTTCCTGGTCCTTGATTCTTCCCGGTGCCTTTCTTCTTCCTGTAAGCGGGCAGATCGGAAAGCTTATACCACTTGATATCACCAATCTCTTTCCTTGTTCTCGTTTCAAAGATGGTATTTTCTGGTACACCACGAAATACAAACAGCCGCACTTGTTGGTCATGCATGGTGACCTCGAGGGGATGGACAGGTGAGTTCCTCTCGACTAGGCCAGCAGCGCGGATATCGTACCCTGTCTCCTCGTATACTTCCCGAATTGCGCAGTCAATGTCGTCCTCGTCTTTGTTGATCTTTCCTCGAGGAAAACTCCAGCTTGCTCCCTTCTTGTACCCTCTAACGAGCACTGCAGCATCCATGGCGTCATTGAGCAGGACGGCTCCTCGAACGGGGACTCTAGTTTTATATTGCATAAACTCGTCGAAGGCCTTGAGGTGGATGTCGGCGGAGAAGGACGCGAGAAGCGGGCAGTGCTGAAACATCTTCAGGCTGAACGTCCTTAACGACATGGATGGTAAGGCGGGATCCAGGGGGCGGATGAAGTCTTCGTAGAACCATTGCGCTTCCTCAATTTGGAAGCAGATACGCGCTACAGACGATAGGTCCTCGCGGGGTAGGTTTATGATGAATCGGACGCAGAGGTCGTCAGCCCTGGGAGTTTTTGTTAGATACATCGGGTCAAAATGAACGAGTGCTATTTCTTTCAATAGCCACGCTGAGGGCTCCATGGTGATGGCCGTTCGCGCGGGAAGGAGTAGTTGGTTACGGTAACATACAATCTTCTAGAGACATTTTTTCTTGCGCCATGTTGAGCTCGACAGTCTTGCATGACCGAAGCTATCCAGCTATAAGGGAGAATGGCGGAGGATTCGATGAGGAGGTCTTGTGGTCTGATATCGTCGCGGGTAATTTGGAAGAATCGGGAACCAGCGGGGTGGGTGCCGATTGCGCTCGGCGGCGATTGTTCGGCGCAAGCTGCGGATGCGCAGATGGCGTTCAATGAGAGGCTCGAACAATGCTGTTAATAGTGTGTGCTTGCGGCAGTGCTTCGCAGGGCTTCGGGACGCGAAGGAGAGAGGGGGTTCGGTTGCTTGCGTGGCGGGAGGACAGCGAACGAAGCGAGAGGTAATAGTTGCACTGGATTGATGGACTACCCTACCTACGTGGACGTAAATAGACCCAACGTGGTTGGCGATGCCCAAGCCCGTCATGTTCGTGGCGTGGCGGCTCCGTGTATTGTGGGGCCCCTGCTACTGCTCCTAGCATTGTACAGCGCGAGTACCATTTCATGGACATGCATATAGCCAGGGTACCTGGAAGTACCGCAGGGGCCACTACAACTATGTACTGTAGCTCCGGAAACTCTGTGGCGTTCAGATCCGGTAGCAAGCCGATAGCACATGCCCATCCCTGTAACTTGATGTGCCGACCAAGTTAAACTTTAAATTCCCTACATGGGTTAGTACAATGACATGTAGATAATTATGTATATGTATGTATGTAGTAGTTCTGTTGAAGTGTTCAATGTACGACTTGACCTACTTAACCATTGACGAATGGTAGATGTAGGAGGCAGCAGGTAGATTCAATATCACGAATAGCTATCTCCCAATATGACTTACCTATTATGATATGTAAACTGGTAAGTACTGTAGATATAGTTTTTTTATCTACGACTAGGTAGGTATATAACCCCACTCGACTCATGCTACTTTGACTCCGTTTCGCCAATGATCAGGCTCCATTAAGGAACTGTTTGTCGAGACCATTTGCGAGAGGTCCAACTTCTAGTGAGCGATCCATAACCTATTTTATACATATCGTAGGTCAACTGCTTCGAACGACGATTTCCTACATTTCCACGAATCTAGGTCCTTGACGTCTTCAAAGGAAGCTCTTCTTGCATTAGTGCCCGTTGAATAGCGGGGCTGACTGCGTATTGTACGTAGCACATACGATAATGGCTTGAATGACCCAAATGGGAACATCGATAGTAATGCAAGATTCGCGCAGGTAGCTATTCTCTCCATTCCACTTAGAAATTTATCATTCACAGCGTAGAGAAAGGTCTGGATCTACTGTGAGGCCTAGCAGTGAATTCATACACGTATCAACTGCCTGAGTTATGTAAAAGAACAACCCCAATGTGAACCCCGAGAATACCTAACCTTCCTAGATATTATGAAGTTGTTCACCTTGGAAGTTATCCAAACTTGTCCAAAATAATCAATTCATCGCTACCGCCTAGTAATCTGGTAGTGTAATACCCTGGTCCCTACATCACAATAAAATTCACTTTGCTCAGCCATGGTATCGGTAGTTGCTCCTGTAACGGGACTGGCGACTTGACGTGGCGCTGACTCCTTAGGAAGCATGACCACTTGAGTAGGACAACCGGCTTGAATATCGAAGTGCCATGGAATGTGGTCTTTTGCAAAGCATTAGCAATCAAGGCTACAGCGATAGCTATCTTGACTTGATAACCTAATAATATGCCTCGCATGTATAAGCAGGAACCATATTTCAGATCTAAGAAGTTTGAGCGTAAAGCAGTACTCTTTTCCAGATGGTCAGCATGAAGTGAAGCTTCCCGCCTTGCCTCGCTTTTAATCGCACTTTGTAGTAGAATGCATTTTTACGGCCATCCTACGTAATTTATAGGGTCCGATGGCACATCCCAAGCTATGCATCGCCACTGCTTTCTGGTCCGGCGGTCATGCCTCTTACCATACTGTCAGGTCAAATATCACGTAGATGCCTTGAAATGGACCCAATGACTTGCGTTGAATTACTGGTTGAGGCTCACTTACCTCCTGCGAGGGTCGTGTCTGTCTATATAAAGTTGCCCATGCTCCCATCTTCTTCACTATCTTCCTCTCTCTTTGTTTAGTTCACTCTATGCTATCTCCAGCCTGCCATAATTTCCTGTGTCGTTCGATCACCGCCTCTGGCTCTGAGCCCTGGCTTCATCTTTTCACCCTCATTACCATCATCAACTCCCAGGGGGTCATATATTGGCCTATCTTGTACATAAGATCCATAATCCAACGCCAGCATTCCCAAACCCCAGATCCATTCCTTCATCTACACCGTTTCTTAACTTCATCTCCTGTTTTTATGGCTGGCTGTTCATCTCTCTTAGCCATTCATTCGTCGAACGAGTCAAGCTCAAACGCCTGAATTAGTATATCCCCGTCCCGAGACGACTTACTTGGACTGCCTATTTGTGGGTATTGCTGGTCATGCTCGGTCTTTTGCTTTGGTGATGAGCCAATACTCCATTCAAGGCAGGTTCTCGAGGAAAAGGCTATACTACATATGATACCCCGGCCACTTCAACGTCCTATCCCCCTCCGTCACTGCACCTATATCCCCGGTAATATGATTATACAGTCGAACACTGCGAGAGGACCTGTAAGTCATCAGCTTAGCTGATGTCAAAGACCTCTCTTCTTTAGTGGACGAGTCATATCTTAGTCTGCTCAATTCGCTCTTCGAATGGCATCGGTCGATTCACGTTGTCTCTCCTCTGTATACGCTTCGAACTCGTCGGTTACCGCTGTTCCCTCTTCGAGAAACGGACCGGACTACGCCGGGGCAGCTGAGTGTACATCGAACATATTAGAGGTTGGGCTCGGACATTACACATCTGTCTTCCCATAACTGCGCTTTAAAATATTTCAAACGGAGTTACTGACGTTTCAATACCTGGCCATCGATATGTACTTGCGCGTGTCTGTATTGCCTGTCATTCTTCATTCGGCGCAATATTAGGAGCAGTCAACATTATAAAGTAAACAAGTAATTTTGATTTAGCTTTATTGAAGTAGGGCAGCTTTGCCATCTGACCGAATTACGATCGGTGATGTGGGATAATTCAGAGTTTTCAATGGTGTTTGAGGTATATGGTGGGCGCAGACAGGGCTTGTCTCCCAATACGCAGCAGTTGTAGAGAATCGACAGGCACAACCGCCGAAGGGGTTGTATGGAAGCGATGGGCTTGGTATCACTAACGCAAGTGGCCTCAGGTTCCTCTTGAGAGGTACTTTTCATCATCGGCATATGATTCAGTCGAGCCTGATACAAAATATACAGCTTGTCTAGCATGGTTTTGAATTACGCCCCCCTTTTGCATTGTCCCCAGCCGGAAGCTGTTGACTCTAGGGTAGCGATGTGTAGTGACGGGGGATGTTGGAGCGGAGAAGTGTGCAGCGATAGTGTGCAGCGATAGTGAGACAGTAGAGCATTGATGGGAAGAGAAACCAAATCCTCCTGGTGGGCGCATAGCGAGGTTTTTATAGATGGTGGCTAGGTACATACTAGCATATGCAGTGGTCGAGTCACACCCGGGCCTCCTAAGCTTTCACCGATGCCGGCACCTGGAAAGTGTATTCATGAGGTACGGGGTGCAGATGCACGTAATCTGTGTCGAATTACACACAGCATCACCACGATAAGCCAACAGAGCACCCCGTAATATGGGTTTCGGTAATCATCGTAGGGAAATTATATCACCTTAGCCATTACCTGAAAGATTTTATGATTCTTGCCCGACAAAGTGACATAAAGCCATATTATGGGCCGAACAAAAGGAGTATCTATATACCTATAGCTATCCTTTTAATGCCCACGAAGGCTCCGTGACCTTAAAGACCTAGTTTTCTTCGGCTCTCAAGTTCTGGGCTGCCACTGTTAACAGATCTACATCATCGTTAATTAGGATCACCAAGTTCTTCCCTATAACTATACAAATTTGATAAAGTAGATGTATCTATTGTTACCAGCCTCGCCAGCTTACTTAAGCTGCAACTATAAAAAAGATCTGATTGGCTGCCAAAGTCTTAGCAGGTCACGGAGCTTTCGTGGGCATCAAAAGGATAGAGTGCAGGCACAAAGGTCTTAAGCAAGTCCCCAAGCAACACCAATTGTCATATCATACCCCCCATGGTTACAGTCGTGACACAATAAGCTAATGAGAGAAGGCAGCACCTTTTTAGACGACATCTCAGGAAGTCGCCCTATTACATCATCTGTACTTAGGTACCTGATAAAGTTGTACTAGGTAGTTCAGAGCCAAAAGGACCAGGTCTACATGATATTAACCAAATACAGACACTAATAGCATCCAATACACTCATTCAGTGATTATCCAACGCTTAAAACGGAGGCCCATGATAGATCTGGCTTATTGTCATTGTCTAGGTCGTAGGAAGCTCAGTAGATATAAAAAATTTAGTGGACCTCTAATGTAGCCAAGTGTTGAGCCGCTCCTAAATTTAGTATAGCGGCGGGAAATAGGTATCCATTCTGCGGGTCCAGCACCGCGGGATCGGGTCCGGAATGGGCCCACAGTCATAAAGCATGCCTCAATGAGCACTCCCCATTTCCCCTATTGGAAGGTACCAGCTCCTACCTATATACACCAAGGCGGTTGAATTTTTGTTGCTCCCCGATCGTGTAAGATAATAGCGCACGTCGAGGCAGTGGCACCACTGGTAGAAGCGTGCTCTACGTCACATAAATCACGAAATGATGATACAAATTCAATTATGACGTAGAGCATTGAGAACATTTACTTCATCCTAAGGCAATCATCTTACAATGGGGTATACCTAACTCCGATACTCCCCCCATATTGCCGGCTCTGTCATCAAGACTTCGAAGACTACTCCACACGGATTACTTCTTTGCTACTGAGCATTCTCTGTCACCTAGGTTACCGAGGTAGTAGCGGAATATGGGGCGTCGGCTCGGCCCCACCATCTGACGACTGCGTACCAAGCCAGGCGCTTGTTCATGCAGCAACATCGACAGTGCTTGGCATCTCAGAAGACGTGTCGAACTTATCGTCACTCTCGTTGTTGTTGTCATCGTCATCGAGGCGAAGCATGGCGAATCGATTGCGCGTACCTGCTGCGGGAGACTTTGCTAGAGGGGACTGCGGCTTGATCGACATTCTTTGAACGGCCTCGAAGGGTTGATCACACTCGTCAACATCCCACTCGATCTTGGACCCTTTATATTTACTAAAGATACTAGTTAGCTCTGTCGGGTGTATTTATTGCTGGGGCGACCTACGCGCGACTCATCATGCACGTCCTGGCAAACATCGCATTGTGTACAGAGTTGGTTTTGACGAAACAGCTCCCCCCAACGAATTCGACCTTGATCACTACGAGGTTGTGTATGTGTTCCATATCTTCGCGAATACTATTTTCGGTATGGTGGGCACTACAGCGTCGAATGACCAAATTTCGGGTGGCTCCAACAGCGATCTTGTTTGCGACGTGTCCAGGAAGAATAAAGTGGCGGTCGGCCCATTTAATGAAAATCTGATCTACTGTTAGCAAACAATATACATTAGCAACAGTAGTCACTACACACCCGCTTGTTCTTCATGTATATGTCATTCTTCCTTGCGTGATCGTAGAACCGGACTGCATCCTCCTCCTGTACAAATGATACAGATGCAGTGTGTTCAGCACTTCTGAGAAAGACATCCAGTAGTTTCCCACAACGGACTACGCTTGTCACGTCTCCGAGAGTGGTATGTGTAGGCAGTCCATAAAATGTAATCGTTCGGTTACACACACGAGGGTAAAAAAGCTTGTGAGTCTGATGTTGAGAGTCAACTTGTGCGTCTGCCGGTCCATCGGCGGAATAGGAGGGAGTGAAAGTGCCGCCCCAGTGTCCATGACTATTCCAATCGTGACTTTCTTCCATGGCGGCGGGTCTAGGTCCACCTTTGAAGCACGAAGCATTCCCAGAAGCACCATACGTCGTGGGGCTATAGGTGGCGTATGATGGTCCTTGAAAGGTGGCTGTTGTGGACATGGTAAGTCTAGGACGCGTGTCTACGCCATCGATCTGGTTGTGGTCGTAGGGGGGCGTGATAACTGCATAGGAATCCGTTTCGTTTCCGCTGGTAGCATCTTGAACAAGTGTCTAACAAGCGTCAACGGAGCTGGGGTCGTACGTGGATTCACTTCGCTACAAGGTACTCACAGCAATATTCTCCTCTGTGACACCAGCTCCCAAGAGACTTCTTTTTAGATTTGCTGGATAGAAATAAGCCGACTTGCGATAGGTAGTACCATGTGGTAGTCACCTAGGTGACTTCCTGGTCTACACTTACCAAATTGGCGGGAAAGCAGGATAAGATTATCGTACTGTTTCTTGGGTACAGAGACCACTGTCTCACCGTCGCAAGCAAGCTGCGTTGCGGTTGTGCCATGGCTGTTCTAATGGCAAGTCGCCCAGTCAGAGGACGAATATGGATAGGTTGCCATCCGAATGGAAACGCACATGATTAGCCCTAGATAGCAAGAACGTATTAGGATTTGGGCGACGTGACAAAATAGGAGCAGCATTGTCAGACTTAGCTAAACCATTGAAACATGAATAGCTGTGAGAGTTGGGCCTCACCTCCGTACAAGGGTTTCGAAATAGGCCCGGTCAATTGTGACGGGATCTGTGATTGAAGCTGGCATGGCGGGAACTGGGGAAGAGCCTGTCATCGCTTCTTCTCCCAAGAAGATCGAAAAAAAGAGACGACGTGGGAGGACAAACAAATGTGGGAGGACGAGTAGGAAATAATATATTGAATCGCTAGGAGGGGGTGGATATTGTTAGGCGTTTAGGGGGTGGAAATACAGGAGTGACAGGGGGATCCACAGGATCTCGGCAGGCACTGTAGCAGCGAAGCTCTTGGCCTATGACAGCGTGAGAACCAACGGCAGCCAAAGGGTGAGTTGACCCTTCCTTACCTACTACCTAGGTAGGTACTAAGTACATAAAGTATGTATGGTAGGTATGTAAGTACGATAAGGTATATGTAGACATGGGTACATACCTAGGCATCTAGGGAAGGCAGGGTTCTATCAGCAGTTGGTGCGACCTGACATCTCTGATACTACTGTTGGCTGCCAGTGGTCAACTCAGGAGGGTAGGTAGTCTACTACGTCTTTCGTTCGAGCTGAGGCCGGCATTATTATACGGATAAGGCCCAAAGTCTCGTACCAAGTACAGTCAGTCAGTGGGTAGAGGTTGAAGCTAAATACATGTATAGGTACCTAGATAACTACGCAAATTTACGTACATCTATAATGTGAGCTCTGAGGATAAGATATGAGTGAAGTTGCATGCGTGCCGTTGTAGAGGTTTAGTACCGTGGACATTAGTTGGTAGGTACGCTAGCGTACAACTAGGTTAAGAAGGATGGTGCAGGCAAAACATCGTTGACCCCGCGTACTAAAGTTACCTAGGTAGGTTGGCAGGTCGCCAAGACATCCACTATTCCAGGCTGTAATCTAATAACCTACCTACCTGACATACTGAGTAGATACCTTACAGCTACCTAATTTCCTACGGTGGTGATCTGGCAGTTTTGTGATGTTTAATATGCTAATTTGAGGAGTGGTATTCTCTACATGAGTGCTTTTTTTTTTTTTTAGCCAAAGGTAGGTAGGCACTCTCAAAGTATCTTGCGTCAACATTACCTAGGTGGGCAAAGGAGTATTTTCAATCTATCGGTTGGATATCCCAATTCGACTCCATACCATGAGAAGAGTCCTAGTTGGCCCCCGAGAGACTTGATGCAAGCAACTAACATGTCAGCCTCTATGCAAACCATCATTATCATGTGCACTTCGCTAGCAAATCACACGACAAAGCGCCCCTCACTGTGAGGAAGACTTGCAGATTCGTTATAAAAAATCCTTGGGTCTAGGCCGTTGCATTGCAACATGACCTATCCTCTGTAATGAGAGTTGATAGAACTAGAGTCACTCGCTGCCCGCTCTTGCGTTGATTGGGTTACATACCAATAGGAGACGGCTTACATGGCAAGGTGCAACAATTCTGCTCGTCAATAAGCTATCGAGGGGTTGTCTAGGTAGTCCAAGGGTGAGAGCTGATGAAGACGTTAGGCGTTCTTTGAGCGTCGCAACGTTGAAGCAGTTACCTAACTTCTCGGTTAGTGGATGGTTAGAGGGCAAATAGACAGAAAAATTCGGCCAATACCCTCAGTCTTCCAGATTGCAGACTCATGCACAATTATTTCGATCTAGGTCATATATTTATATAGATTCTATTCTTACGTAGCTAATGGGCTGCGAAATCGATCGAGATATTGATTGCGTGGTCTTACTGCTTGGCTTCTGCCGTAAAGCGTTGGCATTTCTGATACCTACCCCGATAAGCAATATTGCCTGTGTTATAAGTGCTTTGCCGTGTATTGTACTTGTTCGTCAAGGTCTGTCTGTCTGTCTGCCAGCGTTCGAATATCAATCGGACTGGGCTGGCGAGAACCACGAATACAACCCATTCTGTATATATGTAGAACTCCCTTGCGCTGTCTAAGTTGAGGGTACCTAGCCAGGTGGATCGGAATCGTCTTATTATGACGAGCTCTTGATTGTTTGTGGCGGGCAAACTTAGTTGTGGAATGTTTCACCTCGACTCTTGGAACTATGAAACATGCAAAACTGGCATACCCGTGATGTTTTCTTGTGCTTCGGTTTGGAGTAAAAGAAGATGATCAAGAGAGAGAGAGAGAAAGGTGATGATGAGGTTTCTCGATTGGGGATGTATGGCTTATCAATAAGCACAACATGTAATACACGAACAAGGCCTATTTTTAGACGCTGAGCAAAACAACTGCGACGTCTAACGTAAATACCGTACACGGCTTTACGGCGCTGGCAAGAAGGAAGTGGATAACATTGGGATTAGGTGGGCGGGTGGGACTTGATGGGAATACGATCTGGACTCCATTTAACAGTAGCACATGGAAGCTTCGTTTGACTGACAGGACTGCTGGCTCGTTGACTGGGTACAAATGGACGGATATGAGAAATATGATTGGACTACGTGCCACGACGTGAAAAAAACAGCACACACGTACGGGAGGTGCCTAGGTGAAAATAAGCTTGTTTTGCAGCGGTTACGATGTGTAGCTTACACCACGGATAAAAGGTCATCTTTCCGGTCTTCGTGCTTCCTTGGCTGACACTCAGACAACAACACTCACAGTACCCTCAGTAGTCGTTCGGGTAATAAAAAATGTCTCTGGGCCAACTGGGTGTAGATACTTACTTACCTATTTAGCAATTCAATATCTATTGACAGCTCGCCGGGATGTGTTGTTCTTGTATTTGTTTTTTTCTTACTCTTGTATTAATCCATTCCTATGTAGGCATTTGAGCACTTGAGCACTTGAGCCAGGGGGTGGATGGTGTGCGGGTCGCAGGGGTGCCGGCTTGTTATTTGTTTTTTTTTTGTTCTTTCCTCGAGGCTCCGCCACCATTGAGCTGCCACTGCTGAGATGATCTCCCATTGCTGGGGTGGATTATGCCCGCCAAACCCTTCTGGGCCTTAATGCTCGTGTTCGCTAGGCCCATCGAGTCTTGGCACGCTCTTCCCGCCTGGCTCCGGACATCGTCTCGTCTCTCTGTTTCTACTCTCCCATCACTTCACCTCAAGACCACATCCATGAATTGATGATCCTCGACGTCTTCCATCATCTGTAGGAGTCCCTCATCTCGGAGAACTACTGTCGCTCGCTTTGGCCAAATTTTATCATCATTCGCTTATCCTTTTCGCATTAATCTCATCTCGCTCGTTGGCCAAGTCCGAACTACTATCGTTTTAATACTGCGTCTTGGCCTGTGTTTTGCCCTCTGGCGAGCATCCGGAACAGCGCCAGCTCGACTAAAGGCGTCCGACTACTCGACAATTGACGTGACTCGTCGCGGTATCGAACGGGTTTTCCTCTTCTTCCGGGTCGCATCACGATACCTACATCTGGAGTCGAGTGCATCTCATCTCTCTGGGTCGGGTCGATTAAGCCTCGTCTCCATCCCTCGCACCATCGTAATTTTCTTTAGGCCGTCAAGATGAGGAGCCCACAGCAAATTGTGACCATTGCACTTGCCTTGTCGCCTTTGGCCGCGGCGTGGTCCCAGTGGCTACCTGATATAGACTCTCTGGTGGTACGGCAGGATGATGCATCCTCTAGTGAGTGCATTTAACTGGGACTCTACAGCTCGGACCAAATACTAACTAATATCTGTCAAGCTCAAGAGGACCAGCCTACAAAAACACCAACACCGGAAAAAACCGCTACCGATAATGCACCTAAAGAAACCGGCACTTCCAAGTCAGGTGACGATCAGAACAATGATGAGAATAGCGATTCTTCCTCCACCACCAAAACGACGAAGTCCGCTACTGGTACCAGCAAGACCACGAAAACTACCGCCGCAAAACACACGACGTTTAATGATTTAGACCCGGCTGGTGGTGTATCGATGATTGATCCGCCAATAACGGCAGCCGAGCCCTTGTACCGGATCGACAATACGGACCCTATCACATGGAAGTGGAACTATACATCACTCCAGGGAACGCCATCCGCCATCGACGTCCTGATCTCGTGCTCCAAGGCGACAGCGACGTGGACGCTGACACAGAACATGACTTTCAAGCCCACCGCCACTTTCACGTGGGATTCGAACAAGTTCCAACAGAAACAGGTCGGAAGCCAGCTTCCCGTCGAGCAGTACACATTGCTCATCTACGACTCCGAGACCTCGTTCACCGATACGGCCGAACCCGGATATCTCGCGCCGTTTTCCGGCTTTGTATTTGGCCTTTACACCCCAAAGCCCTACTCAAACCTTAGCGAGTGGCACTGCACCACTTGCAGTGGTGCTTCGCCTCTCGAGCGCCAGGCTCTTGGCTTCGTCGTCACTATGAGCTTGCTTACCGTATTCAGCTTCACGTGGTACGTGACAGGAATCGCTGCACTGGCATAATTTTGGGCGGGTAGAGAGAGGATGCCACCAATCTGCCAGTGTTTAGTAATTTGCGTCAGAGTATATGCAACTCTTTTTTGCCCTTGGAGAGAGGTAGCAGTAGCATGGATCGAACTGGCGGGTAAAGAACCAATTGCATCATGTCGTCATTATCACATACACACATATATACCATGTTAACTTAGTAATAATCATTTGCAGAGGAATCTGGAGAAAGCTACATATTGGGATGAGGCATGGGCGTTTTTCATGGGGTTGCTTGTCTATAGCTGTATTTACCTGGACATTGAACACATTTTACCTAGTACTCAGGCATACAACCGGTCATTAACGGCTTGATATGATGCACACACGATTATCTTCTAGATGAGAAACTACTGCGGTGAAGGGATATTATGACTTTTCGGGATAGATCTACGCTAATTGAATTATTATTTTTTTCCCCCAAACATTCGTATGCGGTTGCTTGGGCCCGTGTTGCTAGATGTAGCCTGTAATGACATTATATTCGCGCAAGAATAGCAGCGTTCGGTCTCTTGGGATCTCGATGTGGTATGACCCGTCATGATCTAGCTTACGCATGACAAAGGCAAGGCGGTGTAATTAAAGACCATGAACGAGGATCGACAGACGTATTAGTATTTCCCCGATGTTGGTATTTCTATCCATCAAACCATGCGTAACGCGAATCCGCCACCGCGCTCTTCCTTTTCTCTGCCGGCGAATATGCCACTGAAGTCTACAGCACCTAGCGAAGCGACCTGTCCACGTCCTGGCGCGTTCGGCGTGTCGTGGCGCCGCCTGCGCTCCTGCCCGGCCTTGCTGGGGAACGTGGGGAACATGGCCTCGTGCTTGGGCTTGGGGTCCTGCCGGAAGTACTCGTGCTGCAGCATCTCTCTAGCCGTGGGCCGGGCATCCGGGTTCAGAGACAAAAGGCCTGTCAGCAGGGCGCTGCCAGCGGCCGTCAGGAGCGGGAACCTCGCGCGGATCACGGCGCCCGTAGCACCGGGGGCGTTCTTGGAGGGCAGGCGCAGGGAGTGTGCGTTCGGCAGGCGCCGGAATCCGGGCCAGGATTCCTCGGTGGGTATCCCGCAGAGCTCGAAGATCATCGTCAGCGTGTCTACCTCGTTCTTGCCGGGCAGCAGGGCCGTCCGCGTCAGGATCTCGGCGAAGATGCACCCCACGCTCCACATGTCGATGGGCGCGCCGTACGTCTTCGTGCCGAGGAGGAGCTCCGGCGCGCGGTACCACAGCGTCACGACGAGCTGTGTTAGTTTCGGCGCTGGGTCGCCCACGTACCGCGCCATGCCGAAGTCGGCGATCTTGAGCTGGCCGCGGTTATTGAGTAATAAGTTAGACGTCTTGAGGTCGCGATGTAATATCCAGTGGTCGTGTAGATAGGCCACGCCGCTCCCGAGCTGCAGTAGCAGCGTCTTGACCTCGGAGGCGAGGAACGGCTCCGGCATGTCCTCGAGGATGCTCTTAAGATCGTGCTCGAGAAACTCGAGGACGAGGAAGATGTTCTCGATCCGCGATGTGTCCTCGCCCACCACGACCTCCCGTAACTTGACTATGTTCTTGTGTGAGCAGTCTTTGAGGATCTGGATCTCGCGTAGTCCCGTCTCCGGGAGCCCTGTTCGCATCGACTCGTCCTTATCGAGCTTGAGTCGCTTCAGCGCTACCACGTCGCCTGTCTTGATCTCTCGCGCCCTCGCCACCCAACCGTATGACCCCTCTTCGATATCGTTGAGCTTGTCGTAGTTCTCGACGCTGCGCGAGGGTGTCCATCCACCGGCCTCAAAGCGCAGAAGCTTGACATCCTCGGTATCGCCGGTCCCGCCATCTTCCCTTTCGGGTGTTAACTTCCGTCTCTTGGCTGGGGGCCTGTTGTCGCTTTGTTCTTCGTCTTGTGGCTGCGGTGCTTGTGATTTTTGTTGTCGCGCCGCTGCTTCGGCTTCAACTCGCTGTCTCTCCTGCTCTGCCTTGGCTGCCTTCTCGGCTTTTAGCCGCTTCTTCTCTTCCTTTTCTTTTTTGAGCTTCGCTTCAAGCGCTGCGTCTTCTTCGGTATTTGCCCAACGTGATTTACTCGCCATTGTGTCGAGGTGGGTTATAGGTGGTGGCGGCGGCGGCGGTTGGTTGGTTGAGTAAGTAAGTAAGTAAGTAGTTACCGCGTGAACATCGCCGGGATCTGGGTTGGGGATGCTGGCGTCGCGGAAGAACCAAAGAGGTGGATGAGAGCTTGGAAGGTGGTGGGTAAATGAATCTGAATTTCCCTTAGACAGCGGATAGAACGAGTGAGAATTCGCTAGACGCTAGAATACCCAGGTATCGACATAGATGTTTCGTGAAATGCGCTCGTAAATCGATGTAGTAAAGTATGAAGTTCGAGGCTGGCCGCGACAATCGGAGAATAATCGGGCTAAGGTCCCATCGGCCTTTTTTTTTGGTTGAAGCTCTATTGATGCGGTAACAACCTTGAAGCTCCAAACCTAAGCTGTTCTGACGTAGGTACCTCCATGTACATATATATGCCAATCCTCGGCCATAATTGTATTAACAGTCTTATACTGAACAGAAACAACTATTTCCTTTTCTCTTTTCTTTTTTTCCCCAAACTTCTTACAATGCCATCATAGCCTTTCGATCAGAAATGAGGTCAGCCATTGTGCGCACGGCTCGAGTTGGGCTGGGACACGCATCGCGGAGACCTGTGTCCCAAGCGCCAAAGTTCATCTACTACAGCTCAAGGAGCTTATCCGCAACCCACTCCAGAAGAGAACAAGATGAGAGAAAATGGTCAACTCCGTTGGCAAAACAACTTGCTGAAGCAATTAACGTCTGTAACCCCCTTTGACTACGTTCCTTGAGAGAGAAAGAGATAGAGGCTAAAGATGATTCCAGATAACGGGTCCTATACCACTTGCGAGCTATATGCGCATGTGTCTCACGGGTGATGTTGGCGGATACTACACAGGTGCAATTGAAGCCGGCCGGGATCAGTTCGGCAAGAAAGGAGATTTCATTACATCGCCCGAAATATCTCAGGTCTTCGGCGAGCTCATTGGGATCTGGTTCGTCGCAGAATGGATGTCTCAAGGTCGTCCGCGGTCCGGTGTCGAGCTCATCGAGGTGGGCCCCGGCCGAGGCACGCTGATGGACGATATACTACGAGTGAGTCCCTCCCTTAACTACCGACATCATATTGTTGGGATCACGTATCTCGGGCTATGTTAATACTTGGTACAGACGATTCGAAACTTTAAAGATATGGCATCAGCCATCGACGCCGTGTACATGGTCGAGGCAAGCAAAGAGCTTCGCATGGCGCAGAAGAACCTCCTCTGCGGTGAAGACGCAGCGATGCGCGAATCAAAGGAGGGTTGGCATAGCACGTGCAAGTATTCAGATTTACCCATCGTCTGGTCAGACTCGATCAAGGCCGTGCCGCAAAACGCGAGCAAAACCCCCTTTATTGTAGCGCACGAATTCTTCGACGCTCTTCCTATCCACGCCTTCCAGGTCGTCGAGGTGCCGCCAACACAGCAACCCGTCACCTCAAGCGGCAGCTCCCCCTCGGCCTCCACTACGACGTCGTCCACGACACGGCAATGGCGGGAGATGGTGGTCTCGCCGACCCCTGAGGGCACAACTCACGTCGACCTTGGCACGCCGAAATCGCTACAACACGAACGGGTCCCAGAATTCCAGCTCACTCTCAGCCCCATGCAGACGCGCCACGCACAGTACCTCCCGGAGTCATCACCGCGGTACCGCGCCCTGCGATCCACGCCCGACGCACTGATCGAGGTGTGTCCAGACGCGTCCCTCTACGTCTCCGATTTCGCAACGCGCATCGGCGGGTCGAAAGCGCACCCCAAGCGGCGCCCGTCCGGCGCAGCACTGATCCTAGACTACGGCCCAGCCGACACGATCCCGGCGAACTCGCTCCGCGGGATCCGGCAGCACGCACATGTCAGTCCTTTCGCGGACCCGGGGCTCGTGGACCTCAGCGCAGACGTGGATTTCCTCGCGCTCGTCGAGACCGCGACCCGTGCGAGCGAGGGTGTCGAGTGTCACGGCCCCGTCGATCAGGCCCATTTCCTCGAGACTATGGGGATCGCGCAGCGCGCCGAGATGCTAGCGAAGAAAGCCGTTGATGACGCCAAGAGGGCTGAGATCGAGAGGGCGTGGAAGAGGCTTGTAGACCGTGGTCCCGGGGGCATGGGTAAAGTATATAAGGCGCTTGCCATCTTGCCCGAGAACGGCGGCAGGAGACGTCCTGTTGGCTTTGGCGGTGATATAAGCGCCTAGGGCAAGTGAAGGGTCTTAACCTGAACGTGCAGGACAGAACTTTATATATTACAATAGTGTCCCACTTCTCGTTTTATGCAATGCAAATTGAGTAGGAACGCTATAATCTTCCTAGAAATACAGAGTGAAACGAGGTCGGGCGAGCGCCGCATGTTCAAATTGATATTCGATAATCATGAGTACAGTAGTAACATATCTCCTGCCAATGCCTAGAACCTCCTCTCTTCAGCAGCCAGTTCCTTTTTGCGAAATGCGGGTTCCTCATATATCCACCGTCCATAAGGTCAAGCTGTCATCAGACCCAAGTGAGCGACAATTACATAGAGACCATGTTGCCTCGGAAAACCATCAAGCCTGATAATCAATGCCACCAACGCCGCGTAGAGTCTCTCTATGTTAGTACAGTGATAAAACACGCGCCGACCCCAGTATGCATTTTAGTAATGCTCCCCTCTCTCGGCTGCCTTTTGTCGCAACCTACATCCTTTTATTTGCTCTTGACAAGTTTTGAGCCTTCTCCACCATCTTCCTCATCATCACTGAATTTGTCACCATCCTCACCCACAGCGAATATGGTCTCGCCGTCAAATGAATCCCGCGGGGACTCTGGCTTCGCTGAGGCTCTACTTGTTCCTTGCGTGGCTGTGCTGGGACCGTTTGCCGACGCCGGCTGCGGTGTCGAATTCTTCATTCCTACTTGTGCTTCCTCATCGTCATCCGAATCATCCGGGTTCCCGACATCGGCAAACTCGAAGCCCCCATCTTCATCTTGAGCAATCTCATCACTCATGGCGAATCGGCGGTTGTTGGCAGTTGGACGCCACACATAAGCAACCCAAGCCACATCGGCGAAGTAGACCAGATTCAACCACCCGTCTAGGACAAACCACCTAGACTTCCAATGGAAAGGAACGTAGTCAGGGTCAGAGGCTGAAGCGAAGGAAAATGAGTTGAAGAAGAAGAATCCGAAGATGACAAGGATACTGATTAGGATGCACCACCAAAGTTTCCTGTACATCGCCTCTTTCACATGCTGTTTGCGCTCACGCAAGTCCTTGAGTGTGAAGTTGAGGGAATTCAAAGTCCACACATAGAAGGCAGTCAGGGTGCCAGCAAGGGGGAGGACAATAAGAAGTACAAACGGTCCTAGGAATTATTAGCAGCACATTTAATTCAGCGAGTAGATTTCGAGCATACCAGCAGCTTCTGGTGATACCAATAGACTAGTGATCGCATAGACCAGCCCAAAAACAAAGTGCGCAATAGCTAACCATCGAACATATATCATCGTCTTGCCTAGTGATGGTTTGACGACACCGTAGCCCATACAAACGATGAGCAGCAGGAAAAACGAAAACGAATTGCGGAACGCGTTGAGGACGGCTACTAAGACTAGGAGAACCTTAGACCCTACGCTGGAGCCTGTTCTGTTGAGGAAGTCTACAATCGTATTAGTAACTAAATAGCATTCGAGCCTGTGTAATGCTTTAGACTTACCATAGAAGCCCCAAGTTAGAAGCATTTCAATGACGAGGAATACTAGGATAGCTGTGATGTAATTTTGTACAGGCACTATAATACTGGGTTAGCCTCTTGTCCTTGCGACTCAAGACGAAGACTTGCTTACAGATGTCATATCTATGTTGATAGTATAAGAAACCCCAGAATCTAAGCACGATCAGTACATGCTTGGAGCTATATTGAGCGAAAAGTCATCACAACATACACGGCAACAACAGCATAGAGGATCGTTATGCCTCCGTAGAAGGGAAGCTTCGGTATCTGGCTCGCTGGAAGCTCGCCATAAGCCTCGCGAAATTCGACAACACCCTTGAACTGTTTGGCGCTATATCCATGAGCGGCGACGCAATAGTAGCCAGTCTTCTTAATAGGATAGTTGATGGGAGCAGACGATTTGAGGTGGACAGCTTGTGTCAAAATCAGGTTTCCTGATTTTTCGGTCGCGTTCGGAGCCACGATCCATTCACCCAAATGAGACTTATCACAAAGATCGGCTTTGACGTTGTCTTCATCGCAAATCCGCTCCTTCTAAAGTGGCCGTTAGCACCGCCCTCAAAATTATCCGTATCTATAGCGCATACAGTAAAGGCTTCCGCATTGGGGTACGCCCCAATCAAGTCTTGATCTTTCCATTCGAAAATGATTAAGCTCACGATGGGGTTTTCGTCGGCTTTCAGGGTATCGTTCGGGAATACGGTGAGAATGAACGGATCAACCGGGCCGCCCCAGGCTGCTTTGCTGTACATGCCTACGATAACGATGAGTATGAGTAGAGGTAGATTGACAGAGTAGGAATCATACCAGCGCATTGTTGCCAGTTCTCATCAGATTGGTCCTACGACGCATTGGTTAAGCCAAGGGAGCGTCTGTAATGACTAGCAAGCAACCTACTATTGCAACCTCCAATGCTTGGGCAGCCCATAAGGACAAACCCAGCACCGACAAAATCGATGAGCAGATCTTCATGATGAGCGCGGCGTCGGCGATGAGGTTTCGGCGCGCGAGGCAGCCTTGTCAGGCAGCACGGGTTTCAGTATGCCGTTCGTATCGGGTATTAGATTATTAGATCCTAGATTTTCGACGGAGGGTCTATAACGGGTGTGGCCGTCTTCACGGCAGCCTGATCCACGTCGATAATGCTCTGAAATGGCACCGAATGCGCGATACGGATGATTTGTTCCCAACTTGGGAGTATGAAAGTGCAGGGTAAGTCGGTAACTCGAAAGCTGCGTCGGGTTCGGGATCTTGGCTGTAATTTCAGAAACAGTACCTATTACGTTGTCAGCTCCCGCGTCTGCAGGAAGCTAGTAGGTACCACTTACAGAGGTATCCACCTGAAAGTTAGGGGTATGTACCCAAAAAACAGCAGAGTTATGGGCTGTGCCTGCCTACGTATGCATCAAGTGCCCCACTTGGTTTGTTATCGCGATAAGATAAGACTGAGTTAGTGAATTCTTGGAAGGGGTACAGGTAGGTACTTGCTTGCTTGCGCGTGCATTTAGGTGCAGCTCAGCGCGCTTCAGTTTCGACGTCTTCAATTCTCAACATAAAATACGAGAAACAAATCCACCTCGTTATATAAGTCTCTAGATTCGATACGCGAGGTATCTTTGATTGAAGCTACCATATAGCCTCATATTTTTCGTTTACCATAGAGTTTTGCGCCAACTTCCCAGCCAAAATGGGGAAAGGCACAGACAAGCTTTACATCACACATTCAGAGTGGGCTTCTTCGGATGGCTTCTCTGCGAATAGTGGTGCTCAATCTAAGGTATCGGGCGCTCCTTTCCGCCGACTGCCCTTCAACTTCTGTGCTGCAAGTCTCCAGCCTTTTCAGAATCCTGTCTGCACGCCCGATGGTACTATTTTCGACACCGAAGCCATCTCAAAATGGCTAGAAAAGCGTAAAACGAATCCTGTCGACGGGAAGCCTCTTGCTGCTCGCGACCTCATCAGGCTCAACTTTTCGCGAAACGCGGATGTTGATAGCAAAGCTGCCGACGGTTCAGGGAGTGACGGGAAAGGGGATTTCATAGATCCGGTTACCTTCAAGGTTTTCACAGACAATACACATATTGTTGCTATTCGGCACGGAACTTATGCCAACGTCTTCGCTTTCGACACTGTCGAGAAAATGAACATCAAGGCCAAAATGTGGCGAGATTTGTTGGACGATACTGAGTTCGGTCGCTCTGACATCATCACACTTCAAGATCCTCAGAACGCCGCCAGTAGAGACTTGTCTCAGTTCAAGTATATCAAAGACGGTGAAGATGCGTTACTTACCAGTAAGCAAGAAGAGGAGCGAAAGGAGGGCAACGTAAATATCGGCGCTCTAGGCAGGGTTGGTGACAAAGTGTTAAGGGCAAAGGAAGCGGTTGAAAAAGCTAGGAGAGAGCGCGAGGCTGGCTCAGATATTAACCGTTCCTCGACAGCCATTGCGAAGACCAATGCAAGCAGTACTCCAAAGCCAAGCTTAATACAAGATAAGAAGACAGCATACAACGCTGCAGCATATACTACTGGACGAGCGGCGGCTAGCTTTACGAGCACGGGGCTAACACCGGAAACAAGTGGCGAGCGAGCTATTTTGACGGACGAAGAGTATATGTTGAAGCCTAAGCGTGTGAAAATACGAGGATATGCGCGAATTGAGACGAACTTGGGTGACTTAAATATCGAACTATTCACTGAGTATGCACCAAAAGCTGTGTGGAACTTTATTCGACTTGCCCAGAAGGGCTATTATAAGGGTGTTGCCTTTCATCGAAATATCAAAAATTTCATGATCCAAGGCGGTGACCCTTCAGGGACTGGGCGGGGCGGAAGTAGCATATGGGGAAAGAACTTTCAGGATGAATTCGATGGCCCCAATACACATGACTCCCGCGGTATACTAAGCATGGCCAACAAGGGCAAAAATACCAACTCAAGTCAATTTTTTATTACATACCGACCGGCCAAACACCTTGACAGAAAACACACCATTTTCGGAAAGGTCGTTGGCGGACTGGATGTTCTCAGCAAGATGGAAGCAGTCGAAACAGATGGCTCAGATAGGCCGTTGAACAAGATATTTATGAAGGAAGTCGTGGTCTATCTAGACCCCTTTGACGAGTTTCAGAAAGAAAAAGCCGAGCGCGATAAAGCTGCAGAGGCCAAAGCAGAGATTGCAAGAACAGGCGGCACCGAGGATGATAAGATGACATGGACCGGGAAACGCGTAAGAGCAGACGGCACTGTGGACCAGGACAGCAGTGGTGTCGGTGTAGGCAAGTACCTCAAAGCAGCACAATTGCAGCAAAACGCAGACGACGAGATCATAGAAGATGACCTCGATACCTGGGATGAACCGGTCAAGAAGAAACCGAAAACAGGCGGGTTCGGAAATTTCGATAATTGGTAGTTAGGAAGATCTCAAAACATCTCGGGAACCATTGGAAAACTCGAAGATCATTTGATCACGAAAACATGCGGGACGACTGGACAGCAGCAATCAATGAGGACCACTCGCTACAATCGTCATTCACTCCGTAGTAACTTACTATTATCACACAGGGTGCGGGTAGTGAGTGATCAACACACGAAACGATGCCACCACACAAGTTTGTATGCCGATACAGGCTTGGAAAGCGTATCACCGCTTTGCTGGTGGAGAGGTTGTTGGACGATGCGGACGCTGCGTTTACAGTACCTCGAAATAAGCGTATCGTAAACGGAGCTACGTCTAGTTTGTAATATACTTTGCTAGCGACTCTAGGATCTCGGTCTATGCTCTTGCACTAACGAAGCACTCCACTAGATGGAACATCGACAAACCTATCCAACTGTATGCATTTCCACATGTAGGTCGCCGACGCGTCTATGGAGTTCCATTGCGAGTTCAAAGCATGAGGCATGAATAAAGATACCCTGATCATGATGGATCATTCAATCTTGTTTAAATGTGCTCGCCTAGCTCCATACCCCAGCGCTACAAGTCGTTCCAAGCAAGAGATCGAGGTGTCATCGGACGCCAGCAAAAGGTCCGATGGGTATGTGATTATCCAGCCAATAATGTAGATGATGGGCAATATCGCGTAACTTTCACGATCTTTACAGAGCGCCTAGGTCATATCCTGAAAAGAATCCGAGCACTTGCTGATCCTGGAGCCTAGTATTTACTCTTCTAGTGTTCTTTCGCTGATATCATGAGCAATTGGATGGTATTGGGAAAACATGAGGTCAGCATAGCGCTCGAAGTCAATGGATTAGTCAATTATTTTGTATGGAATAAATGGCAAGGCCGGCCTTATCTTATAGGTTGTTCCTCAACTTAACACAGCATATTATCATAACAGTATTCGAGATTGACGATACATCACCTTCCTACTGAAAACCCTGTGTCTCTCTCGAGAATAGTCTTTACGCTGGCCACTTAGATAATCAAGAGACGGGATTTCGACCTCAGTATTCACAGGCTTCCTTTCCTGCTTGTGGTCTGTACCTAACAGTAACACTCATCATCCGGCAATGGTACCTTTTCCCGGAATAATAGTTATAATAAATTAGACTCAAACATCCACCCGTGTGGCTCATGCAATGACCAAAACCGATGGTAGATTAGCCTCTCTGATAGGGGTTGCCTAAATTTCACCGATGGGTTGTTTGCAACCGACAGAGTCTAGGCAAGTCGGACTTTTCCAAGCTTTGTATTTGATCATAGGGTACAATCCATGAATATATCTAAGGATACGACAATTTCCCAGGTTGAAGGAGCCCTTATGGATCACTAAGTGCATTGTATTCTGTGTCGGTGAAGATAAATCTCTGACGGCAGCAGGCACCAGTGAGGGAACGGCTTGCATCGAGTTGAGTATTTGAGTCGCCGCTGGATTTACGTTGACACTGCTGGCCTATATTTATGGAGTCGCCTAAGGATAAACAATGCAAACGCGAAGCGTACCTACGGCGCCTAGCTTCTCGACAGACCTTGGCAGGGAAAATACTTCCTACAAAGTAGAACTTCAAGTACTGAAGGCTGCTGACTTACGCACTTCACCACCATCGTTATTTGAACGAGTGTGGGTTGACAGTTCTTTAGAACGATCTAAACGCAAGTTAATGCAAAGGCCAATTGGGCATATGTATATGTCGAGCTTGTAGTATGTCCCGGTAAGCATACCTTGAAGTCGGAATATGCTCGACCATACGCTCAAAATGGGCCGGCGGCCAACGGCCAAAAGCAATCGAGCCGTGCTTAACTGATGGCTAAATCCCCTGCAAGGGCTTCATCCGCGGCCGGCTATTCGTGCTCGTCTCGCCTCTTCCTCTTTCTTGGCTTCAACGCGCCGCAAGAAGTCCTGCCGACTTACATACGACTCCTTTGACTTTCCGGCAAGTTCGAGTTCGTCCTTGATACCCTCCTTGTCGACGAATCCAGCCCAATCCATGCGGCTCTTCTCGACGACGTTGAGCTTCTTAGCCTTGGCTTGCTGGTCGCGGAGTTCTAATCGTAGACTCATGCCTAGGTTCAAGTCGACACGTTGAGACAACCCTTCGATAGCCGGTTCAAAAGATGACCGAAAGGCTTTTCGTGGTTTCCGCTTCAGCTGGTCGTTTTCGTTCTCAGCTTCGGCTTCGGCGAGCTTTGAATCTTGAGAGGCTAGGTAGAGTTTAGCTTCGGCCGAGTCACGCGCAACTAATTTCTCTTCCGTATGGACTTTTCCAGCAAAGTTATACGTGCGCTTGATCTTGATCATATCTGACGCGTCGACATTATCTGAACTTTTCGAGCCGGTTGTAGCAGTGACCTCACTATCGCCCGCACCCTCTTGGCCAAGCCGTGGGTTGTTTTCTGATTCTGCATCATTCCTTGGAGGTATGAGCGGAGCGGCAGTCATCTGCGCCCAAAGGTCATCTACGTTTATGGTGACCGGCCCCGTCACGGTGTGCGCTTTCCGCTCTGCTTTCTCCAGCGCACGTTGTCTTCTTGTCTTGATGAGGCCCCCTTCGCCTCCTTCATCTTCTTCCGCGTCGCCATCGGTCCGCTTGGCTTTCTTCTGCGGCTTTTGCCCTTTTCGTATTATTGTCTCGTCGCCGGAATTCTCGAGATCACCCTCGACAGCGTCGGCGTTTGCTCGCTTTCTTTTCGGCCCTGCACTGGTCGATTGGCCGAGACTCGCTTCGGATTCTGCTTCGGATTCTGATCCTAACCCGGACCCGGACCCATTGTCTGCGGCCGCAGCCCCGGGGGCGAAGTCAGAGTCTTCGTCGGAGGCGTAGTCTTCTTCATCAATGATTGGTTCCGGAGCCATAATGATTGAATTGGTGTGGATGGAGATTGTTTTGTCGGTTATCGACTTGCTCGAATGCTAATGCCACTAAGTGCAATAAATGCGGAAAGCAGCCGCAGCTGGGACACGCAGCGCTAACTTTGTCCCTATGGGGGCGGTTAGTTATCCGGACTCACCTACCCAGGTGCCTAGCAACTAACCTAGAGCGGCGACCTTAGTCAGGTTGCCTTAGGTTGCTTCAACTGATGTCACCTACCACCACCTGCGACCAATCCACCTTTGCAGGTAAGCAGGTAGGTAAGTAGGTAAGTTAAGTATGCACTGCAGTAAAGAGCCAAGACCTAGCCTAGCCATACAGACCTTCGTGCGCGGGCAAGGATTATTATAGCACCTAACTCAATCGCAGTCAACCCACAGCCAACCTATCTAAAGGCTTCGAGAAGTAGCATATTCGCTTCGTAGTTTAAGACTTTAGCAAAAGGTCTTAAAGCTTTTGTTAAAAAACTTATATTAGGCGTTTAACGGCTAATTAAATATATAATTATTATTTATAAATATAGCTTTTATTAAATATAAGTTTTTATTTAAAAATAAAATCTTAAATAAAAAATACTTTTAAAATTAAAAAAAGTTATATATAAAAACTTTAACATATCTCTCACTTAACTAGGCTATTTTAAAACCTTAATAACTTTATTAATTTTATAGGGTAAAATCTTAATACACTAATTAATATAATTATTATTATCTATATATATAAGCGTTTATTTTAATATATAACTATAAATATTATAACTAGGGTTTTATATAAGGTAAGGCTTAATATAGGTATTATATATATATTAATCGTGAGATGGAGAAGGAAGGAAACTATCTGTATATAAATAAAGTGCGGAGGGTTTCTTATGCGCTTAAATTGCTGATATCATGTGATATAAGGCGATAAGAGATTGCGGAAAGTGGTTGTGGATATATAACATGAGACCGATAACCAGTCGGCCGTAACTATAAATATATAATTTAAAAATTTAGACTATTAATTTAAAAAGCTATATAAATATATTTTTATTAATTTTACTATTATTTTTTTCCTAATAAAATAAAAACCGCGCTAAAATTTTAATATAGTTTTTAATATTATAAATAAATAATATATTATAAAGCATATAGTAGCAGGGCTATAAAAGGTCTTATAAGGGGTATAAACTAACTATAGTAAAAGGTAACGGATTTTAACAGTATTAAAAGCAAAAACTATAGCAGGTAAGTTGTTATAAGGTAAAGGTTAAAAGTAGTAGTTAAAAGATTAAGTTGCTTAATTATTAAATAGTTAAATAAAAGGAAATTTTAGCGGCTATATAGCTAAAAAGATAATAAATTTAGTGCTAATAGTACTAAGTCTACACTATAATTACTAGTAAAATATAAAAGAGATTAATTTAGCTAAGCTTTAGTTAATAGGATTTATAACCACTTAAAATAGTGGATTATTTAATGTTTAAATTAGTAGGTCGGTTTAATATAACTAAACTTTATAGGGGCTACCCGGGACCCCTATACACCTTTTAAAAGTCTTTTTATAAGCTTTATAAAACCTATTAACTCTATTAGGTTATTTATTAACCCACTTATTAAAATTATTAACTAACTTTACCGGTGGTGTTAACCTTTAGCACTATTAGTGACTTTAACAAGCTTTGCTTAGCGCTATAAAGCTTTATAATCACTCCGCTAAGGCTTTCTACACACTATATAACCGTTGTAGGTGGGCTTAGAATAGGCCCCACAGCTAAATGGGTTGGGTGGCTAGTTAGTGAGGCTACAGTGGCTAAAGTGGCCACTGTGGCCGTGTGACTAGTGTATGCTATAAGGTAGTACCCGACTATTACCAGCTGATTTTAATAAGTACAGCTATAAATAAAATAATAGTAAAATTAATAAAAATATATTTATATAAATTTTTAAGCTAGTAGCTTAAATTTTTAAATTATATGTTTATAGTTATAAAATTGGCAAAATTATTAAGGTTTTTATATGTGGATTTTATATAAGGTTTTAAAGTGGCTTATTTAATTAGGTGGCCCGGTTAAATAAAAAATGCGTTATTAGATTTTAAAGGTAGAGTCTTTAATTATATAATAAACCCACCCCTTTTATAAACCAATATTTAAAAGACCTTAATAAAGTTTATTAAGTAGTTTAAAAAAACGCGTTTTTTTAATAATTTAATTAATTTATTTAATCTACTTTATATATTACTTATTTAATATGCTTTAAAAAACAGCTTTTAAAATCTTATATACTTTTTATAAAAAACTAGCTTTATAAGCGTATTTATAGTCTTTTATTATAATTTACATATAATAAATTTCTTTTATATTATAAAAAGTCTTTTAAAGGTCTTTTTATATATTTTAAACTTTTAACTTTAAAGTTTTTTTAAGTTTTTAGTTTATTAATTTATTATTATATTTAAGTTAATTTTAA
>NPFG01000187.1:0-69749 GCA_002288965.1 Xylaria sp. MSU_SB201401 | reverse complement strand
TATATTTAAAGTATTTTAGTAATATATAATATATATTAATATATAATAGCTATAAATCTTATATAAATAATAAGTTTTTTAGACCTACTTTTTAAATAAGGTTTAGCTTTTATTTTATAAGCTTTATTATAATTATATTTTATAGCTATTAGATATTAAAGTCTTTAGTTTATTTAAAAAAAAATTAAAAAATAAGCATTTAAAAAACGCTTATAAAGTACTTTAATATAAAGCTTTTTAAAAAAGATATAATAATAGTATATAAAACTATTTATAAAGCTATATTACTATTAAAAACTATAAAAAAATATAAATAATAGCTAAAATATAGCTAAGAGACTAATAGGTGCTATTATTTTTAAAATATATTATATTTAAAAAAAGGGTATTATAAAAGCTATACTATTAATATTTATTATAGAAAAACAACTTATTATATTAAATTTATTAATAATAGCTTTTAAAATTATAATTATAATACTTTTTAAAAGCTAATAGCAACTTATTTTTTATTTAATAATCTTTTATATAAGCTGTTTTTAATAAAAGCTAGTAAGGCTTTAAATTAAAAGGTTTAAATAATTATATTTTTAAAAGTAAAAATTAAAACTTTTAAAGCTTAAATTAACTAAAACGCTAAAGTTAAGTATAAGTTAGTTAAAATAGGTCTTAATAATGACTTTTCTTATATAACATATATATAAAAAGTAAAACGCAAACTATATAAAAAAACTATATATGCTGATAA
The DNA here is from genome assembly GCA_002288965.1 of Xylaria sp. MSU_SB201401. Lineage (NCBI taxonomy): Eukaryota > Fungi > Ascomycota > Sordariomycetes > Xylariales > Xylariaceae > Xylaria > Xylaria sp. MSU_SB201401. Next base: position 69,001 of record NPFG01000187.1, on the reverse strand, counting down.
AGCCCCTAATTAAAATATTTTAGAGCGTAAAGATATAAATATAAAAGATGTTATATAGGTTAGAACTACTAGGAGTTAATAAAAACACTAAAAACAGCTTAAAATTAAATATAATTAGTAATATAAATATCTTTGAAAGTAATATGTTTAGTTAGGCAGGGGGGGTGTCGCGAGTGGGGGGTGGTCGTGATGCAGGGGTTTTGCTTAGAGGGCCGAATAGCTTCGTTTCAATAGCCTTGAGACATACGAAATACGAGGGTGTATACCGAAGGTATAGCCCGAATTGCGCATATGAAACAGGGTACAGGTGTTCAGCGCGTGTAACACTACCATAGATTGACCGTCCCTCTCGTGAAAGATTGGCCGCGGGTATGTAAGGTAGGATAATGGTTGCTTGGGTCCTATGAGCTATTTCCCTCTCACGGTAGAGTTCTCGATTGAGCAGCCCATCCTTTTTAAACTCTGCACTGGGGCATAGTGCCCGGAAATAGCATTATTCGTGTCAATGTTGAATGCAATAATGATACGCTATGTTCGTATAAAATCCGGCAGAAAGAGTATTGTCAATTTATCTCGCAGAGATTGTTTATTCATCGAAACTGTACGTCATCCCGCTGATATCTTTGGGATGGGTGATGGATATGGGGGTAAGGTGTGAACCCCATTGTTTTACACAAGGCATACGGCATCTATTGTACTTACTGATTGGACGATGTGCGGAAGATCGCCTTGTCCTAGACATCGGGAAATGATACCAGCCGGTGATTTTCTAAAGTCAATGGTGCAGTATCAACTGGCAATTATAGCATACTAAATGTGATCTGGCGATTCGGAACGTCGGCAGTTGTGATAGACCTCACGTGTCCGGTTTCATGCACCTTATAAACATGCCTTTTTTTTGTTGAGAAGTAAGTCTACCATTCCGTGTAAATTAAGGTGATTTTACCCCCTCTTCATACCAAATTCGAGTTTCTTTTGGATCGGTTCGAAGCGTTCAGGGTGGGTTTCTACAAATGTCTTCCAAAGCCACCGCTGAGCATCTCCCCATCCGGATTCCTCTTCCTCACTGAAATATTCAGTTGGACCGGACTCCTCATCCATATCATGCCATTTAGCTGGAAGCCAACCCACGAAGTCAATCAAGCGGTAAGTCCACCAAGCTTCTGCTGGGTTAATTGGGCGGCTGTTTTGTCGATGCCAGGATGCGTATTTGGTATACTTCTGTACAGCGGCGCCGTTATAATCTATAAGCACAACCCTGGGTGAAGATTCTAACGCTGCTGCTGCCGCCGTCCCCTCAGGACTAGGGACGACCATCACATTCCTTGGGTGGATATCCCTCTGTCTTAGGCCTGTGTTCAGTTGTGCGACAATCCCTTCAAGTAGCTCAGCCATTATGCCCAGGCGATACTGTTCGTCAAGATGGAAGGCATTGCCCTCGGGCCAAGCTCTGGACTCATTCTTGTATAGCGCCAAAAGAGAAGATCCGGCAAGATGCTCAATCAGAATCAGGCGAACCGATCGTTTATGCTGTTTGCCTTTCAAAGTTAAGGGCAATTCAAACGTCCAGGACCCGTAGAACTCCGGCGTGAAGCCAGGCTTTTGCCACTGTTTAGTTTGTTGTAGATGTCTGTATGCCGAGGCCTCGCGGCTGTAGTCCTTATCGGCTAGCCACCCGACATCTTGTGGCTCGGAGATATACGGGTCATGGAGATCGTAGTATAAAGAGTCATATATTTTAGCAACAAAAGTCCGCGGCTGTTGCTTCCCTTCAAAGATGACTTCGCAGACCACAACTTGGGCCCCGCTGCCCTCTCTATTGGAGATGGTCTTCTTTACGGTGAGAACAGCACTGCGCGGCGGTGTCCGGGAAGGCCACTGCGTATGCTGAGGAGGGTTGCTAAGTACCTGTTGGGACTGAGGTGTCATTCGCATCCAATCCCGAGGAGGATTGGGGCGTGTTGACTTGGGATAGCCCGAGTCGGTTCCAAACGGGGGAGGAGGTTCGTGCTCTGTGATGTTCACGACAAAGCCAGTTTTATAGGGCAATGGTGGCCGTTTGGGGTCTGGGGGCTCTTCCCAATTAGTCATGACTGAGATGACTGACTGATAGACTTCCTGTCTGCTTGTGCGAGAGACAGGGAGGTAAAATGGTGAGTGAGCCGTCTCGGATCGAGCACTGCTTAGGAACGAGAGTTGATTTGACTTGGTTAGATGGATGGGGCAAATGCTGGAATCCTGGCGTGCCTGGAGATAGATACAGATGTTGCGAATATAAGAACAGGAGCTTGAAGCAATTGCGATGAGGACGTTTGGTGAGTGGAAATGCCAACATTTTATAAGTACTTACCTGTTAGCACAATGTGAGGTCGGGTGGAAGACGCACCGACAACTTTCTATTGGTGGGCCTTATGCCCTCCCTGGCCACCCACTTGTAGTGCAACATCGCTGCACTGCATGTCAATCGCCTCCCTTACGGTACCTACCTTGTTGCATGCACAGTCCATAACTGATGCTATTACCAATGCTATTGTTGGTAATTCGTTGGCGATGAACACTTGTTACTTGGAGCTTAGCCAATAACACTGCATTCTGGTGTGGTTATTCCCAAAATTGGAAACATAGAGGACCCGATACCGTGGTTCAAAATCATCTGTTAGCTGCAAGTATGGATCGCGCATGTGATAACTAGCGAATAACAGGAAATCGAACGGTCATGAAAGACACCTTGGATGGAGAGCAAGCCGCGCGCATAAGTGTAGGCGGTGGGAAGCCACTTTAGATGTCACCGTGATCCCTTCGGCGTGCGGCACCGCCAGCAAGGGATCCATCATTGCAACTTCAACGGAGTACGAATAGGAGATATATTCGGTCGACTTTTAAGTGTCGTTGGCTCCATCTCTGTTATTCGCTCGACAAAATTAAACCAACATTCGAAACGCATGATCAATTTCGGTCACCAGCGGCAAGTACTTACACTCAAAGTGACCTTGTGCTATTTTAGCCCCAACAAGTTGATGCACCGAGATTTCGAGGCTGTAGAGAGGAAAGCCCGACTGACTGCTATCAAAGAATTTTAAATTGACTGAAGATTTCTGAAAGAGCCAAAGACTAATTTGTGCAATTATTTACATGGTGAACTTGTGACTGATGAATTCGCAATGCCCACATACAGTCACCTGACAATAGAATCCGTATAATCGCTGGTGATATAAACACTAAAGAGGTGATATAAACACTAACGAAGTGATATAAACAGTAGTGTAAACAGATTCCATTGTCAGACGACTGTGCTATAAACATAGAGCTATCCTGGTAAGCAAAAACGTAATTATGTACTTTTCATGGCAAGTATTAGAGGGGCCTCTATTGCAAACTGACGATAATTCGACATTTCAATATGTAGCCATTATTAGTTGTACCTTACGAAAACCACATGGAATACATCACGACTCATCCCTTACTCTGCACCGCCTAGAGTGGAGTGAACCAACATGATCCCGTCACAGATGTTGCCGATCCTCCGTTCCCTGCGGTATGGAGAACTTTCTGGCCCGACCACATCGCACTCTTATTATGACAAAAGTCATGTTATGTTGGCCTTCTAGTGGACTCTATGCGAACCCTTCGACGGCGGAAGAGGCCTTGGTCGAGCGTGATGATTGGAAGATAGGAGTCCTGTGATAATCGGTGAATCGCTTTAGTGAGAGACTGTACTGTTGGATAGGGATGAGTTGTTATGATTCCCCAGCGGCAAATGTTAGTTGGATGGTAATGTCAGGGAGCCTCCTTCCACCACCTCGCGACATATAAATCAACGACGCCATCAGTTCCTCCGACAGTTTGAAACCCAAGTAAAATCAACACAGCCCTCATTAGTTCCGACCAACGTTCCCAAGATGACTCGTTTAATAAAAATTCGGGAATCATTCCATCATCCTTTGCCATATACGGATGGACGTCTCGCGTCTGCCACCGCCAATGCCTCAAGTGCGGGCACTGCTACTGACCCCCCTGTGTTTGGTATCTTCTCGGAACACCGGAGGTACCAGGACAAGGGACTGGGTGTGGTAAAAGATGTGAAGCTTCCGGAAGAATACCTCGCGTTGCCGGAGAAGGCAATGCATTTAGAAAACGAGGGAGATGTGAGGAGCGCTGCAGCCCTCTACCTCTTACACCCGATCAATCAAGTCTTGTCTGCCCATCGCTCAGACAGGGATATCCGATGCCTTGCCGAAGATTCGAAGGCAGGTGCCCGTCCTGATACGACATACTCGCTCGTCCAAAACAGAACTTCAACATATTATGCTGTTGTCGAGTTCAAGAAACGGGGCGTCATCAGCAAAAGTGAATTCAAAAGCGGTTGTCAGGCCATTACGCCCGGAATCTCCGCGAACGACCTCAGGCAGAAGGCACCACTTGTGGGACAAGATGTGACCTATTTCTCGGGCAACGCGCATAAACTGATGAAACAGGCGTCCGCCTACGCAGTGCGTCGAGCCACTCAATATGTCGCGCTATGTGATTGGAACTATCTGGTTCTGATCAGATTCACGGAGCTCAAGCCTGGACAGAACTACGTTGGAGATTACTGTGATATTGTCATAATCAATCAACCACGCGACGTGCGAGCGGCCTTGCTTGGATTCCTGCTAGAGGCATACGAGAAAAAATTCGTGCCAACACGAGGTGCACAATCACAGTAGATGCCGTCATCGGGCTGGCTGGCTGGCTGGCTGACTGGCTGGCGAAGCTAGACAAAAATGAGGTCAATTGTTATCAAAACATTAGTCACTCCTTCCATATTTCATTAGAATTCATTCTCCTTATAGCTTCATTTATATATCAATCAAGGACCAACTATGCCCCCTATTATACGTTGGTTATGTAGTAGTTATACCTTGGTTGTGTGGTAGTTATCCTTTGCTTATGTGTATTGGGGTACATATTGAAGACAAGACCCTAGAGTAGGCGTAGCTGTAACGCGATACAGTTTTCTATATGTTTGCACCCGTTTTATTAAAAATTACCATGAATAAGGTTAGCCAGCGCAATATCTGCCTGATGCAGACCTTCGAATTGAATCTAGGCCTGGCTTGCAGCCTCCAAATACCAGTAGTTACCTGTGTAGTTATTATTACACTAGCTCGTCGCTCGCTTATCCGGATGGTTAACCGGCTGCCGTCAAACCACTCCAAGCCAAGGCCCCCTGCCTCCATCAAATATCTCCATCAACTACCTCCACGGCACTCGACCTGTGCTACCATCTAGGTGCGAAAACATCGGCTATTATATAACTGGTCCGTTACGTAGCAGTAGCATCACCCCTATGCGAGATCTATCCAATGCTCGTACAAGCGACAGACGCAACGTTCATTCTCGGTCTGTCCCGTTCCTGACAATCTCACCTTCAGGAACCAATAGTATTTTCATTTGAGGCCGCAGCAAGTCTTGAGAGCGACGTACGAGCTACGTATGCTGTACGGTCGCGGAAGATGTAAGTCGTCTAATTTATCCGGCCTTGTGCTTTCCTGGCCTTGGTTTCGCGGCAGTCCGCTCTATTAATATTCCGCGTCATTCCTTATAACAGGAATGAACAGAAATGGAATCTGGTTACGTAAAGAGTTCTTAAGTGAGGATATAAGGACCGGTAATGAAGAACTACTTGACCTATGACAGCTTTCTCTGATATTGAATTGTAAAGCGTTCCGAGGCCTCCACGTTTTCTGCGCTTCCGAGCAGCTTGGCCATGGACGCTTTCCCTGAAATAAATGAATTCGTCTTCGCTGAAGATGAGGTGACCGTCTTAATCGATGGCATTATGAATGAAGGCGCTGTCATTAATGATTCGGGGTCGGATATATAGTGAGAGAACGTGCCCAAACTACCATTCTTTCAGTCCTGGTAACGAAGCCATCTCAAAATAATTTGTATGTAATAAAAATAGCCGAATAGCTTATTCACGATACTGAATCGCCACTCACCCTGATTGAAACGTGACGCTGTCAAGATGCCGCTAGGCGTCCACAGATTCTGGACAATCATCGGGGCGATAAGCGCCTCAATCAACCTAGTCTCAGCACAAGGCTACCCCCTCGTACAAGACTCACGATGCAACTGCTACCGCACAAACACCTCAACATCGCACTACTTCCGGAATCACAAATTCTTCGACTTCCGGTCTCTATCGCAATATGCGCGCGTGCCCGCACCGATAGACACAGCGCAAGGGGCCGCCGACGCGCCGCCCACAAGCGGATACTTCCAGTCTCCCGAATGGACAAACACATGGGTGATCCAGAACTGGAACAACAGCGCCCTGATGGGCGGAGACTCAGACGTCACGGGCAGCGACGGGACCGTACTGATGGTGAACACCCCGAACAACATCTACATCCAGCACAACGACGACGCGCGGGCGCAGTCGCAGACGTACCTCGTGATGCGCACGATGCGGCACGAGGATTTCCAGTCCGCGGCCGAGATCGAGTCCGGGTCGATGAACTATAGGTACCTGTCCATCCGCATGCTCTCGCGGACCAGGGGGGCGGGCGGGGCTGTCACTGCTATGTTTACGTTCCGGAATAACGATACCCTGACCAAGGTCCAGGAGGCGGATCTCGAGATCAGGACGGATGATCCGGTGCAGTATATTCAGTACACGAATCAGCCGAGCTGGAACGCGGATGGCGATATCCCGCAGGCTACGCGCAATGTTAGTTTGCCGACCAAGCAGGGGTGGAGTGATTGGCAATATCATCGCATGGATGTAAGTAATCTTCCTTCCTCATTGACGTCAGCGCGCCCCTTTTGAAGTCCTGCAAGTATGGGGGTGCTGCACGTAATACCATACTATAATCACTGCCCCGTATACTCTTGAAGACAAAGAGATTGACATTCACTGTGAAATCCAGTGGACGCCAGGTTCCACCAGCTGGCTCGTAGACGGAAAACTCGTCTCCACGATCCAATTCCAAGCCCCCAAGGACCCGAGCCAAGTGATATTCAACACGTGGAGCGACGGCGGGACCTGGAGCGGTAACATGACGGTGAACGCGTCGGCGGAGATGCACATCCATGATCGAGCTCGTCTACAACACCACTGACACTGTCCCCACCCCCGTCCCCATCCCCGGCAATCCCTGGCCGCCCGCTCCCGTTCCGCTCCCTCAGAACTGCGGCTATATCTGCTCCATCGACCAGACCTCGAAGACGGGGACGCCCGTCTTGGTGCAGCAGCCTGGAAGTACGTTTCCGTTTTCTCATTCACTTAACTCAACCTACCATTCCTCCTTTTCTTTGTTCTATTGTTTTGTAGTTTGTTGTAGCTTGTGAGTGTGAAAAATTGCTGACGTACTGTTTTCCGATACAGACGCTCCTCCTAACTCCGGTGGTGGCACGGGAACTTGTTCGACGGCCAAGTACGGGCAGTGTGCCGGTAAGAACTGGAGTGGTTGCGGCCAATGTGCCTCGGGCTCGACGTGCAAGTACCAGAATGACTATTATTCGCAGTGTCTGTAACGTACTTATCTTACCACATCTTGTCCGGGGCCTTCAATGTTATTCTTATATAACTCCTTTCTTTTGTTTCCCCTTACAAATTTGGTTAAAAAGCTGGTTATAATCTCGTTCCCGTTCTTGGACAACGTTGGGAAATACCTATGCGAATGGCTGAAGCCAACTGGACAAACGGGGTGATTGTAGGTAGCTGGACTGAGATGAGCGGCTGTTTATATGAATACTAATATAACAAGGGCTGGAGTTCAGGGCCTGGAAATAGTTCTCAGGATAACATTAATCTTCTATGGCTTGCCTAGGTCCCATTGGATCGCTTCTGGCCTTGCAGGCTGACTTGAGTCTATATCTAAATGCCCTCGGAGTTTGTAACCTCCGGGGTCTGCCAATATGTCTTGTATAAGCGAGGGCTGAATAGCTTCAGCTTTAATAGCCTTGAGACATGCGCAATATGAGGGCACAAACCGAAGGTGTAGCCCGAATTGTGCATGCGAAACAACGTACAAGTGTCTAGCGCGTGTAACAAATAATACATCAGACTACTTGATTTTTGCCGGGTATTGTTCGATGTTGATAGTTGCAAGATTGGCGAGACGCCACTGACTTACACGAGTCTGCATGGGCGCGTTCAGTGCATGCAGCCAAGAGGAAATTCACCTCGCGACTGTGACGTGACGGGACGTGTCGGGTATCTGTTTACACGGAAATGCAGATAACGGAGGTCTGTTTCCCTTTAGTATGATACCTCGTTAAATCCTTAATGCCTACTACCTAACAGCCAGAGATCTGCTAGTGATCCTTGCTTCGATTAGGGGGTCCCTGGCCGTCGGGACCAGAAATGTACACCTCTCATTTGTAAGAATATACCTGCATTCAATAGCACGGTAAAATGACTACTGGTATAACAAGGAGGATGAATTGGAAATGCACCATCTCTTTTTAGTTTACCTAGGTATCTATATCTGTTATTTAATCCCTCTGTAGCTCTCCTACCTAGGTATGATAGCCAACCTAATAACACCCAAATACATGCACATGTGAATATATACATGGAGAGGTACGTAGCCACGTGGGTCCTGGTTAGATTGATTTCTGAATCAGGCAAGGCCCTTCTGCGAATAGAGCTGGGGGTCGCAGCTGCCTAGCCATTGACCCATTTGACTTACATGCCTCGCATGCCTCTCATGCCTTCCCTCACGTCTTGCAGCTAACAACATCCACTCGAAGTACAGATGCACGACATCTGGGTCTCAAAGCATATTGTTTGCTCAATTCCCTCCAGAAAAATATGAATCGGTACTTCTGCAGCCTATACCCCGATATCTCCTTGCAGCATGTTGGGAAGAGTCGGAATGGGGCAGGCACGGTGGGTTGAGTTGCGTCGCCTAGGGGATGGGAAGGTGCTAGCTACCACTACCAGCTGCACAGGCCATCCGAGTCCATGGATGTAAGGGAGGGAGGGACCTCGATAACCAAAGGTCGATTGACCGCATTGACTGTTATAACCCACAGCAGAGACAAACAAACAGACACTGTGACTCATTCGCTTATCTCAATCAATTTAATCAGCCCAGGCCTGTGGCGTATTTACAAGTGAAGGTGCAAGTTTCGGATTGGTGTCTCGTTTTACGCACTCCTGAGCCGAGTCTGCTCTCTTGACCTGGCAACAAACAACCTTGCACCAATCTTGACCACCACTGCTCTCAGTCTCAGTCTCAGTCTCAATCTCAATCTCAATCTCAATCTCAATCTCAATCCCAGTCACCATTTAAATCTCGATCTTTTCCTCAATCACAATAGCCAATCTGGACGACAAGCGGCACCGAGTCCTGCATTTTCCCCTGCCACTGCACCTTACCTACTACCACCGCTCTATTTTCATGTAAGAAGTTGTGATAAAAATGCCTAGCATGGATCCCTCGGAGAGTCCTTCTGTGAAAAGGGAGCCCTCGCTTGAGCCCTCGACTCCCAAGAGGAATGGCGTCATCAAGCCAGAGCCTATAGATACACCATCCCTTTCACGCTTACCGTCCCGAGCTGCTGTTCATCAAGACACTGCCCAACTTCCATCACGTTCTGGTAACGCCTCGGCTAATAACGAGCCCTCGGAGCCCGACATCCTCGAGCGCTTGTGTAACAATGAGACACCCGAGACACTCGAGCATGCCGTCTCAGTTGCCACCGGTCTTCTTGGCCAACTGCAGGACGCCTTGACCTCTTACCCAAGTGCCGAGGCCGACGCTTGGAGCAAGTCAATTGCTGGTCTCCAGTCCCGTACTGCACCCACACGAACTGTCGTTGGTGTCGTGGGCGACACTGGCGCCGGTAAGAGCTCTGTCATCAATGCCTTGCTTGACGAGGAAAGGTGCGTCTGTCTTTTTGGTACCCTTTGTCATGTGTCATCAGCGCTAACATGTTCCTAGACTTTTGCCAACAAACTGCGTACGGGCATGCACCGCCTCTCCTACTGAGATCTCTTTCAACTACTCAAATAATCCTCGTAAGCTTTATCGCGCTGAGATCGAGTTCATCTCTCTACAGGACTGGACCAAGGAGCTGCAGGTCTTGTTTAAAGACCTTCTGGACGGCAGTGGCCAGATATCTCGCGATGCCACTAAGGCTGACAGCGAGGCTGGCATTGCTTACGAAAAGGTGAAAGCGGTCTATCCGCAGAAGACAAGGGAAATGCTTGCCCAGGCTACTCCTGAAGACCTAGCGAATGAGCCTGCCGTTCGTGCTATTCTAGGCACTTCGAAGAAGCTCACAAAGGGAACCGCTGAGGAATTGTACCAAGCAATGCAGCATTATGTCGACAGCAAGGAGAAATCTACTGGTGCCGCTAAACGGCCAAAAGCGGACAGCACTATGGAATATTGGCCCCTCATCAAGGTCGTCCGCATATATACCAAGGCGGACGCTCTTTCTACAGGGGCTGTTATTGTTGATCTGGTACGTTGGAGAAGTCTCCATTTCATCTTGCTCTTGGTCTTGTCCTGCATGAACACCATGAGGCCTGTATCGTCAATCAATTAGCTGCCTATAGTTTGATGCTGACTATTTCCTTCTGTTATTAGCCTGGTGTTCAGGATTCAAATGCGGCTCGAGCGGCTGTGGCAGTCAATTACATGAAGTCGTGCACGGGACTATGGGTTGTGGCACCAATCACTCGCGCCGTCGACAACAAAACCGCCAAGACGTTACTTGGCGATACTTTCAAGAGACAGCTCAAGTATGACGGAGCCTACACGGCGGTCAGCTTTATCTGCTCGAAGACAGATGACATTTCCAACACAGAGGCTTCTCTTAGTCTCGGTCTGGAAGACGAGCTCTCAGAATCCTGGAATGCTGCTAAAGAGATGGATAAGAGAATAGAGTCACTTCAGGCTCAGATTGCTAGTCTCGACAAGGAGAAAAAGATCATATGGGGACAGTTGGAGGCGTGCGAGAATGATACGGACGTATGGGAAGACCTTCAGACCGAACTATCTTGTGGCAAAACAATCTACGCACCGTCCAACTCCGCGAAGCGACAACGAAGCGTGGAGCCACTTGAGAATGGTACGAGCTCTACACCATTGACTGAAGATGAGGTGGAGGAGAAGCTATCGTCCTTGAGAGCACAGCGGAAGAGGCTCCGAAAGGAGAGATCCTCACTCGGATCCCAGATCGCCGGCTTCAAAGACGAAATCCGTAAGGTCAAAGCTGAGCGGGAGATGATTCTTGCGGATGTAAAGGCCATTCTCATCCGAGGCCGGAATGACTATGCAAAAGGCGCTATCAGGGAGGATTTCGCGTCCGGGATCAAAGAGTTAGTTGCCCCTCCTACGATTTATGCCGTTTATTTGACGCCAGGTTTAATGATCTGCTACTTATGGTGACTTGTTTATGCAAGCGCATTTCTCTTCTGTCCGCTTTCCCGCTTCGCTTCCATTCATTTTGTCCTTGTTGCTCTTTTCTTGCCAGCTGTGTAGTCGCTAACGTGTCTAGACTTGACCAAGAGAACGCTGTAGAGGAAGATGATGCGACATTCGACCCGGATCTAGACGTCCGTGATTACGAATTGATTGCCCGTAATCTTCCCGTCTTCTGTGTCAGCAGTCGTGCTTACCAGAAACTCAAAGGCAAGCTTGAAAGAGACGACTTTCAGAGCCATGGTTTCCAATCCGTTAAAGATACCGAGATTCCAAAGCTGCAGGAGCATGCGAAAAAGTTGACTGAAGCTCGCCGTGTGAACAATTGCCGCCAGTTTCTGAATGACTTGTCTCAGCTTGTCAACTCGATGAAGTTATGGTCATCAAACGATGACAATGAATCGAATCTGACAGATAGCGAGAAACTACGAGAAGAGCAGCATCTGAAGAAACTACTGGACCAGTTGGAAGAGGTATGTTGATCTACCATATTCCGGCTCGATTCACAACGATGACGGATGCATGTATCACGATGTGATGTGAGAAAGAGGGACGACTATTGGTGCAGCTAAATCGAGTAGCTCCAAATTGAAGAAAAAACCATTCTCACCATCCCTATCAATTCAATGATGTGAATGCCGTGAGATGTCGTGACTTGGTCAATCAGAGCTAACCACAATGTTACAGGGCCTCAGGTCGTCGCTAAAAGAATCGATAGCACTTATTCGGTCCGCTCTGCAAGAGCAGATATTTGAGAACATTAATGCAGCTATGCCTTCGGCAATTGAGGACGCTGGTGAGACTGCTTACTCGTGGGGTGCGCCTCGGTCAGAGGGTGGCCTATTCTGGGCCACGTACAAGGCGACCGTTCGCCGCCAGGGCGTTTACCAGGGTGCTTCTGGATTCCGGGACTTCAATCAAGAACTATTTGAGCCAATTTCCCGGCCCCTAGCTGCTGGCTGGGAACGAGCTTTCCAGCGTTGCCTTCCCCGTCTCTTGAACACTTTTGCAAAGGAAGCAGCAAAAGAACTGAAGCAATTTCACGAGACAGCGAAAGCTCGAGCCCAAGAGCGCAGCGCCAATCCTGCTGGCATCATCACCCTATCAAGCCAAATATTGGCGCATATCCGGAAAATAGAAGCCTTACCAGGCATTGTGAGTGAAAGGATTACGGAGGTTCAACGCGAGGCTAGCCGATGTTTTACGCCGGTTATCCGTGATGAAATGGATGATGCCTATGTCACATGCACCAATGAGTATGGACCGGGCTCCTACGCGAGGATGAAAGCAGCCATGTTAGACCACGTTGAGAACGCCCGCCATACTATGTTCAGCAACGCTGCCCTCACAGTGAAGGGTGTACTGGATGAGCTGTGCCGACGCGTGATGAAGGTGAGTTTCCCCTACCTAGTCTAGGCTTCTCTGTGTTGTGGGGGGTAAAAGTCTCAGACACTTAATGTTGTCGGAAATTCTGCAGCTACTGCACCTATCATGCACCCTTCTTACTCTGGCTTCTGAGCAGGATATCGGAGAATCTCTTGATGCCATCTTCGACACCATTAGTAATGAGTACATGCGAACTTTGGGTGAGTAGGCTGATCCTATCTTTCCCCTCTGCCTCTTCTCTGTTGATCTTATTGACATTGGTCAGTGGGCACTGAAACTGGTACGCCGAGGATGGTGACCTCTGACGAGCTAGACATGCGTCGCCGCGTGTGGAAAATTCTACTCCGGAGCGACCAGACGTTCGCTCCCGTCTTGGATGAAGCTGCAGCAGCAGGAACGTCATCCGAGGAGGGCGCTGAGAATACAAGAGAGCAAGGTGCCGACGATGCAGGGTCAGACGATAATAGAGATATGGATGACCTGATCCAGGCCGATATCAGGGAGCAAGACTCGACGAGTGAACCGTAGGATGGTTTCACCAAGTTGGATGGTACGATGATGGATCTGGGACGCATGATGAAGAGAGAACGAGAGGAATAGATTGCGGTCTCTTGTGAAAGGGTCGGATCTGTAGATGAGATGAGTTGTGCTCATCGTGGGTTGACCCATCAGTGTTGTGTCATTTTCGCTTAATGTCGGGCTGGAAATGATTGCTTCATATTGCAAATTTTCGAGCCGGAATTCACTCAGAAGTTGAGGGGGATGGGAATGCTGATTATGCTGGAATGTGAATGGCCGAGCAAGTGTGCGTGGATTGAGAGGTCTGTGTATTGATAGTATATTGCATGAACGAGGGGTTGGAAGAAGATGACTCGCAGGTTTTATGAAGATGCGGCAGTAGACTACTAGGCTGTCTAAAAGAACAGTATAAGATACAACTGAATTTGCGAAAGCCTGTCTAATTACTGGTTTACTTGGGACATGATCGTATCGCGTCACCTCTAAATTTGGTACCCCTGCCTCATAACTCTTTCTCATTCTGCACGCGTTAAAGTCGTGAACTATCTCGTCAAATGATGGTCATACAGGTAGGTACCTAGGTACCTAGGAGATAGGCAGCTGGACTCTAGTCATAGTATATGTTATGTGTGTGTGTGTCTTGATAACACTAGGTAATTTTCGCATAAATCGTCATTGAATCTGGTTACATTCATTACTGGAACCCTCCCACCCCCCGGCGCCCCCTAAAGCAACCTCGTGAAGCATATATCCGTAACCTTGAACCCCTTAACCCCTTAACGCCTCGCCCTGAGCATTGATCTTGTATCCTTATTCTTATATATTCCCTTTCTTCATCCAAGTAGTATGGTATGGGACTGGTAGAGTTATTTCACGGGTTGGTATGTGTTGGTATGTGAAACCCTGTGCTGGAAGTGGGATTGAAAGTGGTGTTGAAAATTGGTGATGGAGTTGGTAGGTGGAGTGTGTATTGTCTCCGTCCATGGTAATGTGATATATGTGTTGTCGGAATAAGGTGTCGTTGCGTCGTTGTCCAACTATCTGTATGAGGTAGGTTGAGCTATGTATGGATAACGTACGGCTGGCTAGGTCTATCTGTTTGTCTGTCCCTGTCTGTATGTATGTATGTGGCTGTAAGCAATCACCTCTCTCTCCCTCCTAGCGGACCGTGGCAGATTGGCTTTTGTCTGGCTGTGTGGATAAAGATATGTGTGTGTATGTGTGTGTATGTGTGTATATGTATGTGGTGTGTGTGAGAGTTAGGTTAGACCTGGCCCCTCCTCATCTCGGCCTCCGTCGCGGACTGAATGGGTCCCGGATCAGGCCTCCGGTCCTCCAGATTCTCATCACCCTTCGTGTTCTGCATCGTCATCTCCCGTCTTCTATCGAACGAACCTCGCCGCAGGTGAGCTGTGTGCGCGGCGTAATTCGGACCCGGTTCGTAGGGCGGGAGTCCCGCCTCTGCCACAGGGGCACGGGAAACTGAAGAAGGGGAGTTGTGACGTCCCTCTAAATGTAATTGCGACGGCGACGGCGATGGCGATGAGGTCCCGCCTCCTCGTACCGCGGGCCTGTAACCCCCTTCTTCTTCTTCGTCTCTTATGGCTTTCTCGTGTTGCTCTAGATTACTTATCCGCCGCCTGTACTCCCCGCGCAAGGAAGTCAGGACCCAGACGAGCCACACGAAGCCCGCGATGATGGCGTATGCGGCGACTGCTGCGGTAGAAACGGGCGCGCCGTTCCATTTCGCCAAGGCGAAGCCCAGCCCGCCGTTTATGATGCCTAGTGTGATCCCCAGACGTCCTATCCAAAGATGGACATACGAGACCCATGTACGGCCGCTGCTTGTACTCTTATTATCATTATTCTTCTGCATCTTCGCCTTCTTCTGCGCCTTCTTAAACCGCGCATGATGCACGATACCAAAAATAGGCTGGAAGAAAAACGCTACCAAAAGCAAGAGCCCGATGATAGGGTGCGCGTTCGTCATCGCGGATTCGAGGATGCTGGAATCAGTTCCCGCTATCCGAGTTAGCGAGATGAAGTAGATCCCTAAGCCGGCGCCGGCTATGTATGTCGCGTATGCGAAGAGTTGCGTGAACCCGTGGGCGTACAGCGCTGCGCGCCCCGGGATCACGCGCATTAGGATTGAACCGAGCGGGAAGAAGAAGCCGAATGCCGCGCGCGCTGAGAACCCCGTGGGCGACGGGTAATGTGAACATGAGGTTGTACATGTCGACTTTGTTGTTTAGGGCTGTTGGGGCCGGCTCGATGCCGCCTCCGCCGCCTCCGGCATTGCCGTAGCCGTATCCATCACTACCGTCGCCGGCGCCGTTGTTGCCCCCTCCGTTGAGGTTGTTTCCGCTCCCATCGCCACTGTCGTTGTTGTTGCTGCCAGAGTTGTTAGAGGGGTCGCTTCCGCTGGTGGTGCCCCCGCTATTACTACCGCCGCCGAATGGATTGCCGCTGTCATTCCCTTCGTTATTATCACTGCTGTTATTGCTGAGGCTGGGAGTGGGGCTGTACGGATTACTGTTGCTGCCGGTACCAATTGATGGCCAGGGGTTCGTCCCGTCTCCTCCTCCGAACTGCTCATCACCTTGGGCGTGACCGTATATGGCTGCTAGATAGATATAGTGTTAGCAAAGGTATAAGTTCTACTTCTGAGTATTTCGGTTTTTGCTTATAAGAAAGACATAAGAGAGATAGAACAGAGTTAAAGAGAGACATAGGAAAGAACATACGAGAATAGGAAAAGGGAAATGAGTTTGGTGAGTTCGGAACGTTGATGAAAGGAGGGTTCATGAACGGGGGGAAACCGAAATCCCTCTTACCCAAGGCGACGAGGCCAAAGAGCATCACTGCTCTCCGCAGCGACGTCGTCGGCTTCATGATGCTCCTTTATTGTACAAGAGACTCCGAGATGTAAAACACTCTTGGTCCGGTCCGGATTTGGTCTCTCAGAAACCAAACCCACTCGGGGCTGCTATAGATTCGACTTTCGCTCGTGTAGTATAGAGAGGGATGGTATCGTATATATCGCTTGACTCAACTCGACAATAAAGAATACGGTCACTTCCCAGGAAATATCACCCTAAGAAGCTGACCGAATCGAGACCACAGGTTTCGAGTCGAGTTGAGTTGGTAAACAGTCTGATACAAGAAACTTGATAATGCTATGCGTGGGCGGACTAGTTCGCTCCGAGAAAATGAGATTAAGAAGCGTGGCATCTGAATGTTTCTACATCAAGCATTACAAGAGGAACAAGGAGGAGGAGTAAGAGGTAGTCCGGCAGGGCGGAGGGCAGGGAAACTCTACCAAACCCCCAATCCCATCCCATCCGCCTCCAACACGAACCTGACCCGAAGGCATCGGCTCAGCTTGATAATGGCCAGAGTGATGACGCAAGCCTGATCTCGGTGCATGCTGAGTTGGGAGGGGGATTGGTAGGTGAGCCCCTCGAATGCCTCGTCTCGGCCCCGGAGGATTGGTTGGGGATGTTGCGCATATTCTGTGTTTCGGTGGCTTGCTGCGTGTGCGAGGTCAAAAGGCTGCATATAGTAGGATATGTGGGCGTGCTGTGTGATGTGTGGTATGTCGGTACCGTATTGCTCGGGACCGAAGACTTGGCTGAGTTAGACTAGGCTGAGTGAGACCACAGTGGTTGTTCTGTTGTGTTGTCGGTAAACGTATTATCTACCTCACACATAGTGAGGAATCCGGAATATGTATTTAATGTATAGATATGGGGTACGCAGGTCAGCTTACAGGAACAGCAGAAAGAAAAAGAAAAGGGGAAAAGGGGATAAGGGGGATTCGATATATGGATATTTTTTGGTTGTTGGTACGGAGTAATTGCATGATATCCTGGATCTTATTGAGTATGCCTAGTATGTGACTTTGTGGCGGCACGGCTGAGACGGAGAGTGTCAGCATGTCGGCACCGAAGTCTGACGATGACCCCGATTCGCTGCCCCCAAACATGCAGGACTACGTTTCGATGATATCTTGTATATCTTGTAAGTGCTTAGGTAGGTGTTATTAATACTCTGACTGGATACGATATAGTCCATCATCGGAAGATCAATTCAAGTAATACGAGTATATATTTCAATCAGGTTCTCACAATCTGCTGAAGTATCTTACAGCATCTCGCAAGAAATTCGGAAGGAATTGACAAGTTCATACATCTAGTGGGCAACGGCATGCCATCAATGTTCCAGCGCTTAATAGTGTTCGCGTATAATCACACATACTTACTGCACAGCAGCAGCGTATAATTCCTCTCTGCATAAACGAACGACCGAACCTCCTGCTGCTCTAGGATGCCTATATAAGGGTACATACGAAAGCATCACAAAAAACCTACTGATATCCCCCCCCCCTCTATCTACATATATAATTACTTGCTCAATAGGTACTGTTACAAGGACTATAGGGACAAAGGAGAAGATGTATATAGTTACAAGACATAGCTACAGTAAGGTATAATAATGTCTTCGCGCAACAAATGTTATAGTACACACTTACCTGTATCCTGGTCCTGGCAGGTGCCAACAGGGTCAACCCAATCAACCCGTGCTCGAGGTACCTATGGACCCCAAATACCACAATTCCACTCCAAATGAAGGGGTAATCAGCCTTTAAATCCTTGAATCATTGAATTCGATCTCTGGGCTTTGACGTAATGGTAATTTATCAAGATAATAACCAAGAACGCAATCTAGAAACTAGCCGCCCTCATTAGACTGTCCCAACTATTAAGTAGGTAGGTCGATAGGCAGGTAGGTAAATAAAATCAATACGCGAATACTCTAGATCGATCCATGCCAGCCAGCCTGCCTGCCTGGTACATACATGTTTTATCCCTACGTTGAACCAGGTCCCAAAAACCTCAGTCCTCTTCCACGTTCTTCTTCCGCAGTCTTCTTCCTCTCAAGTTCATTCACATCATTGTCTCTCTATGCTCTCTATGTTGATTAGTACATATTGATTATTAATATATTCTCTAAGCAGGTCAGTTCGTGGTGGAAAGAAGTGGCATCGGGTGGTTGGGTGGTTGCATGGTTGGATAATATACTGTATGCTTTTCGGATTCATCCAGAGATTCCACCCCTTCTTAATATGAAGGCGAATCCTAGAGTAATAGACGAATACTAAGCTGGAAAGTGTCTACGTTGGTTTAGTTTGAAAGACAGGAAGTTATGGTAATCATATGAATACAGATACCTCCTATATGTACATCATATACAGTATGTGTATGAACCAGTGTACATGTATGGTACGTGTGTACGTGGGTAGTTGGATATCCCTTCCTTCGTTCGCCTCCTTGTATGATACATATGTAGGTAGCTAAAGAGAGATATTATGTACGATCGCAGATTTCTTACTCTTCGAATCATTTGCGTCGCTTCAGTCAGGCGCGAAACGCTATATATGCAATGACCAAGTATGTAGCAACCAATAATGATGAGAAAAAAGACGAATGAATGGACCTTGGAAAACACGCTTGACCTATGTTGTTACTACATGATTCGGATGAACTTTCGATCCGAGACTTCGAAAAATTACCGTATAAATCCATAAGTACATCAAGCAGACAAAATCATCACGAAGAAAAGAATCAGGCTTAAGCAAAATAAAGCATCAACGCAGGTTGTATTCTGTTAAAAACACATTTTGACTGGCCGCAAGGCACATACATGTGTGATTTGTGTGCAGACATGAGATTTGGAGCTTGCGAACTTCACCCAAGGCCCTTTGTCTTGAAAGCATCTATGCCATTGAATCCCACCACCACCTCAGAAATGCGAGCCGAGCTGCACGAAAACCTCCAACCATGTACTTTGAGAGTAATTGCCGAAAAGGGTATATTGCGAGGATCCACGAGCCGAGGTGACAAGATAGTGAGAGACGAAAAATGAATGCACGCTGTTGCAGCAATAACACTACTACAAAGGCCATCACTGCGGCGCTGCAACGACTCTTTTTCATCAAGCCCCTATGTCATTAGAGAGGAAAATGCTGCCAGATTGCTCCTAAGGAGAGACGAGATGCGATCAAGTCCAAGCAGGTCGAAAGAAAAGAAAGGAAGAAATCATAATAGGAAATCATCGGCGACTCGTAAGTGCGATTCACCATTCCACCCAGAGCGCCAGCTTTTTGGTGCAACATGACCGTATAAAGGCAACGCAATGAGACAGCACCAGGCGCCTACAATCCAGTGCTTTGACTCGGCCGCCATGTCTTGGAAGTCTCGTGACCATAAGAGCAAAATCATAGACGGCATCAAGACGTTCAAAGTTCCATCCGACCCTTTCGAAAATCAATGCAGCAAAACCGGAGATATCGATGCATTGGTCAACAACTGACCAGGCCGTAACGCCAGAAACGCAGGACGCCAGGATGCAAAATGTGGAGAAGGAGGATCACTGCGACGTTAAGATTAGCTTCATGTGTCATTGAGACAAGACATCATGGTTGGAAGAATTGGATATATATACCTGAGGCCCAAGGCCGCCAGGAGGACCCTGATGAGCGTTACCACCGAAAGAAGCGCCGCCAAAAGCGCCAGGGCCTTGGGGGACTTGGGGGCCGGGAGGACCAGGCGGACCAGGCGGGCCCGGGGGGAAGTAGTGTGGGGGAGGAGGGGCAGGGCGGTAAGGGGTGCCGACGCCCGAATTATTTTGTGATCGGCCCCAAGACAAGCGAACTCGGGAGTTTCCGATGGGGTAGCCCTGCATCTGGTTGATGGCCATCTCCGCAGCGTGCCGGTGGACAAATTGGACGAATCCACAGCCCTTTCCAGGGGGAATCTTGACGTAAGTGATTTCTCCAAATCCCTGGAAGAACGAACGTAACTCGTCCTCGGTAACGTAGCCGGATAGACCACCGACGAAGACGGTCGTGTTGTTCGGGTCGGTGAACTGGTTCATTGCCATTGGGTTGAAGGTCCCAGCAGGTTGATAGCCGTAATTTTGCTGGGGTTGCGCCATCCAAGGGGCCGCGCCACCCATGGCTCCGTGATGGGGAGCCTGAGGAGTGGGAACCATTTGTTGAGCACCGCCGAACTGGTTAAAGTGATTTGCCTGGTGACCGCTATATCGCATTGTGTGGTTAGTTACCCCAAGCTGGAAAAGTGTGTGGGGATACACACCGATTCTTAGGAGTGGCAGGAGACACGCGCATAGGCCTGTTACCGCAGTAGACGCCTTGCATCTCAGTAAGTGCACGCTGCTGGTCCTCTTCGCTTGAGAAGCGGACAAACCCATAACCGCGAGACTGTCCAGTTTGTTGATCTGTCATAATCTTCGCTGACTTGCAGGAAGGGAAGCGGTTTTGGAAGAGGGCCACGAGGACGAACTCGTTGACCTCGTGTCCGAGATCGCCCACAAAAATGGAATACTCGGGGCTTCGATCATCGCGACGATCAACCAACCCACCACCGGAAGCCCAGTTTAGACGGAACACTCGATCGGTGTTAGAGATGGGGCTGCCGTTGAGCTGGAGAGCTTTTTGAGCTCCTTCGGGAGTCTGGAATTCAACGAAGCAGTACCCGGCATTACTGAGACTCGTTAGCTCATGTTAACAGCTGCTTTGGTAAGAGAACAAAGCTCGGAACTGAGTCTGGTAAGAAGATTGAGTCAAAAAACGTACCCAGAGTGTCGGTCGCGAATGATTTTGACTTGAACAATTTCGTTCAAAGCGGTTTGAAACAGAGTGCGAATGAAGTTCTCGTCCATCCAGGGCAAAAGTTCTCCCATCCTGCAAATTGTCAATCCTCATGTAGCATCTGGGATGGCGAATTCAAGCTATAGACTTACCATAGAGTCTGGCGTGCGGAATCGCTCTGGTACGATGGAGCAATTTCACCACCAGCCTGTCCATTGGCAGGAGGAATGGGCATTGACGCCGGGTTCACACCAGGTGCTCCTTGAGAGCCGGCATCACCTTGGGATCCAGAGCCATTCGAGGCTGGTTGGCCATTAAAGGAGTTGAATGCGTCCATCATGCCTATTTCAGGTTAGTACAACTACGATCGCTAGGCGACGAAATCTAAGCAGTGAAGATGAAGGCAGGCACCAGATGGGAGCTTTTCAAGTGGTCGCTCTATAAGAGACGACGTGCCACACGGTGAAAGATGGATTCCTAACTGGGCAACCTTGATTACAAGGGCTTGCAAGATTTTACTTACAATAGTGATAATTGAGAAAACAATGAACTTTGGGGGCAAACCTAGACTGGATCTGCATCGGACGTCAGTAAGGGCAAAAACAAGGAAAGGGATGAGATAACAGGTGCGTGCGAAGGGAACAATTGGAGAGTACAACCTACCTAGAGCAAACTTCAAGGCGAGAAAAGCCTAGGTGATTGTATAACCTATTGTGAGGTCGAGAGATAATGGAGGCCGAGCAAGAATGGTAGCTTGCAAATTGCCTATAGACAGAGCGTCGCATTAGCACTACATCTGGCAGAGAATAAGAAGCATGCTGAGAACGACAACACCCGAAGTCTATGAACCATGGGATAGTCTGAGCGTGCAGTTGCCCGTAGCTTTGAGTTGACCAAGGAAGCTAAGAATAGGCGTGCCGTCCTCGATAGACAGTTGTGCATGATTGCAAAGCAATGTTGCGATACAACACGCAGTTGTGTAAGGCATTATGGGCTGGAGACAGAAAGAACGAATCAAAGACGGATTCGTTCTCAAAGTATGGGACCAATAACCGAAAGTCGAGCTGATAATTTAAACTTACCTGGCTGAAACAGATCAATTGACTGATATCCAGATCGTGCAAATCAGTGAGACCAGCAATCAACGCCGACGCCCGAAGCTCGAATGTAGAATCGCACGCAAACGATAGCAATTGGAGCCGAGTCTAAGGTCTAATGTTTTCCGTTTTGCCAACCGGACAAGAGAGGATACTTGACGAAGATGAAACCGAAAGGTAAAGCCGTGACTAGATCTAACGTAGGTACTGAATAATTGAGTAACCTGTAAACCCATGTAAGCATCATTGCAAGCATAGTCCGTGGTAACCTGACTAAAAAAACAGCCCTCAATAGTGTTCAAGCTCCGTCGTAAACCGAGCGTCGAGTTGGCGGTATTAGAGAAGAATCCGTATGCGAACGAGACCTAATGATAGCGCACACGATCAAGCCAGGAGTCCAGGGATGGGCGTATGTTGAAGGTCTGCAATATATTCCACGCGGCGAGTTGCTCCCCCTCGTTCAAACTGCAAGCTTAGATTTAGAGCTTCCTTGTTAAGGAAGTCCTTTCTAATAATGGCTGAATAGTGCCAGCGGCAATGGCACATTGGGCAGGCGCTCAAGAGGTACGACGAGTTTTCTTTATCACTGTGTTATGCGAGACTACCCTTCCTTCTCAATGACTGTTGATTGGGCCGAAAGTTGACGATACGCAACTGATTTCCCTGACTGTGGTAAGAGCGGAATTGATCGAGAGATTAGACGCTCATATGCCGACGACAACGTCGAGGTATGTAGAGGCAATAATGTACGCATTGGCGCTTGTGGATGTAGAATATTCTTGATCCGCATCTTGTCCGCTCAGCGGTGCCTCCAAAACAAGGTGAAAAGGATCCAGCAGGACATATCTATTACGCTGCTAGTCTCTTTCGCCATCGACGAGGCTGATTTAGGAGCATCGATCGGATCCTTTCGCTCTCTCGTTCTGGGCAGGAACTGAATAGTGGGAGGCGAAATCGTACTCGGTTCGCATGTAAGAATCGGCGAGATGTCTTACTTCATATCGAAATGCAGTTATGTGCTTATTTGCGCATCGGTCTTTGGGGCTGACAATATGTGGGTGATTGGCGGATGGGTAACATCGTGGTGAGATCGTAGTGGGGCTAAGATGGAAGGTAATCTTGATATACTTCGACGGTGCAGTCGAGGATTGCCGGCAGATATGAGTAACAGCGAGAGACAAGAGAACGCGAGACAAGAAACCGCAGCATTCGCATAGAGCCATGCAATGCATGCAATATTCCGGAAATGGCGGGCGCTGTCGAGAGTCTTCGGCCTCAAAGAGGCCGCCTTTGGAGACCCGGTAGTGGATATGGAGCTAGCTTCGATGACGCAGTTTTGGGGGAGACGGTCCGATGCCGATCATGACCGCAAACAGGGGCGCCATTGGACTTGTCGCCTCGACGCAGAGAGCTGAACTGCCGTAATGAGGACGAGCGCAAAAGCAACACGAATGGCGGCCGCGCGCCGCCTCGAGGGATTGCTTCGGAGCTTGAACACTTGAGAGGAAAATGGCTGCTGCGGCCTAGAGGCAGAGAGGAGAGGAAGAGAGAGAGGTTGCAAGAGGGGGCCAAGAAAAAGAGGGCGACTTACTTTTGGGCACCAATCGGAACAGGGTGGAAAGCAGCAGGGACGTAGTAGTAGGGTCCGGGATGAACTCCAACGAGGATCGAGGTCACAACGCAATTGTTTTTCGCCTGTGCCGTGGGATAGAACGAAGAAAAGACTCTCAGAGCTCGACTTGGCCGTGCGATAATGTGCTAAGGACTAGAATTGTAAGGGCAAGAAAAGTTGAAGCCGGGAGTGGGCCTTCTACGCGGGCAATGGGATGCGACAATAGAAGGACGGGAAACCGAGTTGGCCGCGCACGCGCACACAGACACACACAAAACACAACCAGACCTGGGTACGAAAGGATGCTCTTTGCTTGATGACACACAGCGCGCGCAACTGACAACAAAACCACGAGAAGAAGCAGGTGGGCAGAGGAGGAGGAGGAGGGGGGAAATGGGAATGGGTAGTCGTAAGACTAGGGTTGAGGGGCGGACAAGAGGGAGCGGAAGCGAGAGGGAGGGAAGAGAAGAGAAGTAGAAGAAGAGGAAAGAAAAAAAAGGGACGAGGTGTGGACTTGAGTAAGTGAGTGCAGTGCGTGCGTGAGTGAGTGTGTGTGTGTAAGAGCAGAGAATAAAACACGAGCAAGAAACGCAAAAAGCTAGAAGACACAGGACAGACAACGATGGTGCTGGTTTGGGTTTGCGGGTTTTGGTGTGGATGTCTAAGTGGGAAAAAATTATGACTTGAGGGTGGACTGGGACTGGGACTGGGACTTTGGGGCCAGTGTGTGGGCTAAACTGAGAGTCTAGCATAAGGCCGAAGCCTAAGTAAAAGGTAGGTAGGTAGGTACCTGATGGATGGCTATAGCGGCCGCATGCACACGGACATATGAGGGACACACGCCCACTATGGGTAAGTACTTGCCCAGAGGGTAGGTAGGTACCTGCTTAGGTTAGTAGGTACTTGAGGCGTACCCTATGACCCAAGACAATTAATGCCCTGTGCTTACCAACCTAAAGTACCTACTTACCTACATACAGCAGCTGGACAGCAGCTAGAGCGTTAGGTACAGGCAGAAAGAACATGGGGATGGGTACATTTGGATGTCTAGCAGGTGGGGCACTGACTGCTGGGCGCTGGGCGGTCTTTGTCGCTGTAGCTGGAAGGTCTTTAAATGGTGCTTGGAGGGTGGCGCAAGCTCTCTGGTGCAGCGGCTACAGTACCTAGTTAGGTACCTCTACTCCCAAGACTGCCCAATTATACCTGCGAGGCAGGTACAGATTGGTCCACTAATGGAGTGCTGCCAGACGGTCGGGCTACTGTAGGTCTGCTACTAGGGCTCTATTCCCGCTCTACACCACCACTACCACCATACTCTTTCGCCATTAACCATTCATCATTTACGTATTACTACCTACATACCTATCTCACATACCCATACCCATTCTCTAGACAATCGATTTTTACTACATCGTAGCTATTTTCCCTCATGCTACCTATTACTTCATCTACAGTGAAGGTATCTATGTGATTGGCCCGGGCAGTCAATCGTTTACGTGTTTTTGCTCCATCGCGTCGAAGTTTAAAAGGGCTACCAGGAGCTGGTTAGGTAGCCTGGCTTGAAGCTTCACCTAGGGCCAACCTAAGCCTGCGCGACAAAACCTCGGGAGTGGGGAGTACAGGTCATGCCTCTCAGCACTTGTCTCGATGCGTTCAAGGTCTAACATATATATGCATGGACAGACTGTAGCTTGTGAGCACTCAAGCTATGGCCCCGTAACTAAGCGTGTATTGATATATCATGTCGGCCAGCAGCTCCCGAAAGTCATATGTCCTGAATACCTAGGCAAGTATTGAACCCACTTTATCTTACCTCGGGTATGTAATTGTTCATATGTATTCAAGGCTGAGTCGACGGTGGTTGACAGATAACATGGGATATTCATCTACTGATGTTGTGTCCGAACTGGCCCTTAGCTAGTTAGTAATGGGTTGGGTATGTGGGTGAATTGGTAACGACCATTCAATCACTAAACGGAAGAATCGAGGCGCCTAATGAGACACATGGAGAGGCATCTGGAGAAGTATAAACCTACCTGCTTCGAGATTAGCCGTACTAACATGGACTCGTCTGAATGCATTGTCACCGCAGAGGGTTCTGCAAATACTGGATTAAGGCAACTTGCGATTGGACCATACTCAGTTTTGTGTTTGCAGATACGTATACCTACTAATCTTTCAATTACGAAATGGAGTATCTACCTATACAGACTAACACAGCTTGTTTCCCTTTCTCTGTGTTGTTGTACTGGCCGAGGAAACATGACCTAAGCTGATTGCATAGTAGGTAGGTCCTACGTATTACAAACTTCCCCATTCGTCTTGTCTTGCGTCCTACAACTTCCTTTCCGTACGACAAACGCCGTTTCTTGAACAACTTGACACACACAGGCAAAGTGCTCGGTTGCCAAGCTGTCAATTATGATAGTACGTATGCACCTATTGTTTCCAATGACCTACACGGTAAAACAAACCGATAAAATACTGCCCCCCGACACCGGAATCGGTCTTGAGAAAGAATTGCAAGGCGCCCTGTCTAGCGTCTTTCTAGAACTCTGGCATCTTCTATGCGTACGATAGCCCTAGCTGGGGTGGAACACGCAGTTTGATGGGGATTTTGGGTCTTGGTAAAAAGCATGCGAGCATGCTAGTCGATGTTGATTAACTGGATGCGACTAGGGCTCATTGGGCTTGACTCGTGCGCAATACTACCTTGGTAGGTTGTGGTTGTCTAATTCTACACACTTAAGGTTTGTGCTTGTAAAGACGGACAAACGGCGTCCAATCGGTAGGCCATAACCGGGCGAAATAGCAATTCATGTAACAATCTATGTGCTCGATTCTCTTCCGGCCGTTGCCAACTCTCAACATATGTATCTTATCAACTATGAAATAACCGTCCTACATACAAAGTAAATCAAAATGGGGCTCAATGCCTGCCCTATGATGAGCGCGACTTATCATGATTGGCTCATGGATGAAGGGAATCGGAGCCAACCTTTACTGGATCGCGGATAACGTATCTGTATCTAAGGCTTTTCAGCTGCGTGTACTAATCTACTTAAGAAATAAGTAGCGATCCTAAAGCACTGAACTCATGAACCTGGTTTTCTGATGCCTGACAGAACAATATTTTTAGCATGTTTACTGTACTTATTGCACCGACTTACCTACCTGCCGGTTCTGACGGGGCAGGCGAGTCAATCCCAGAACCGGCTTCGCTCGGAGTTGCCTGGAGCTCTGAGGGAACCAAAACCCTGAAGAGGTTTTGCCTGCTTGCTTGCTTTCGCATTAGTAGTAGGTGCGTTGCCTTGGCGCAGAATTTCTGTGGTCGTTGTTTGAAGCTCTCTCTCCACCTATAATTATTGCCGTGCATGTACCTACATACAAAGTAGTACTACCTATGTAAAGTACCCAAGGTATGTAGACAGACACACGCCATATGCCGGTAATTTCTCTGCCTTCTAGCTTTTGTGTTATCCTCGGGTGCCTGCGTCTCTCCCCATACCCGTTGTGTATCCTACTAATTTTGAGACCAAGCCGGTAATTGGGTGTTGCCCGCGCAGTGCAATTTAGCCACGACTAGTCTTACGGTCTTACATACAAGGGAAATCAATTCGCATTGTACATAGATAGACGTATATACCTACAAGGTATAGATAGATACGAACTGAATCTTGTTCCCGAGAAAAGCCTTTGATACTTTAGGCAGCGTTATGATGTCATCTCGGTTGGCCGGCCGTGGGTTTGCTGTTTGCCTTAGCCCTACAGCCCGCCGAGTTTACAGTGTGGGCGCATTTTCGCGAATTTTTTTTTCAAATTTTTTTTTTTTTTTAAAAAAAAAAATTTGACGATGGGTGACTTTTCCACGTGCAAGGAAGGGGACGGAATCTCGAATCAAAAAGTTCCGGGAAATGCGCCGATCGACAAGATCCCTGTCCTCCGCCAATCTCACTGTTTTTTTTTTTTTGTCTTCAATGTTGGGGTTGCACACGTACTTTGATGTGATGTACGTAGGTAGTAGCGCTAATTGCCGAGTGATATGCTTCGTGATACCTAAGGTAATAAATATGTCGTCTATCAATGCTTACAAGCGCAATCGGGAATACAGTCAATTTCTAGCCGTTCTACATAGTTAATTACCTGTAAAGTGTTCGTCTGCCTGAGTACTTGCTTGCGCATAGGTAGTGATTCTACTGCAAAGTCTCTAAGGAACTCTATTGAATTCAGGATCATCATAATTGCCCTATCAGCACAACCGGCGCACACGCATGGTACCGACACTAACACTTGGTAAAGCCCACTTGAGCTGCCCACAGAGCGAAGTCTTTTTAAGTCTTTTTTCGCCCTACATGCCAATCATTATCCCATCCTCGCCTGGTGCCGGCGAAGCTACGATTCCTAGTATCTGGGCGTTCAGAGGATGAATTGGGTGTCGAGCTCGCTGATTCGTCTGCTACAGATATATCGTGGTGACTAGCGTCGATACCGACACCGAACTATAAAATCATGTAGTCGTGTGTGTAGGCATAACCCGGTCGTCAATCATGTACGTACACATAGTAATAGGTGATATGGTATCGGCAGTGCCGGACTTGCGGTCATACCTACACTGAAATGACCTTCAACATACGCCTTATCTCCACACGTCCCCGCGATTCTGCCCGCGAGTCAAGTCAAGTAAGTGATGCTATATGTACAACGACGTGCCAGTGGGCTGTTCCCGGACCCAAAATATTGTATGCACATGGGCACGTAACATTTTGGTACCTACAGTACTGTAGGTGGGTATCGAAGAACGACGGAGATGACGAAAGTGAGGGAATTGAGCTGGCTGGCTGGCTGTGGGCGGCGGGACGCAACAAGCGACAAGCGGAGGATCGGGGATCCACTGATTGATTGTCCAGGCACGGCGCGCCTGTGATTTGGCAGTACTATAGGTCCGTAAACCCTGCAACGGCCTGCTTGCAGTGAATGAATGCAATTGACACATTATTTAGGTACGCAGTTCAAGTCGTGTGCAAAGAGGTGGTATGTACATGTACATATACACCTACTGTACGGCACTACCTCAGGTGCTGCTGCTGCTGCACAACGATGAGATGCCGCTACGATGTTTTTCGCAGCATCATTCTGATTGCTCGCCTCCACTGGTACTTGAAGGCAAGGAAGGAAGTAATTAAGTGAGTAAGTAGTCTTGCTGCACGAAATCCGTACCACATCGGTGGCGTCGGGTAGCAGCGTTCTTCACAATGCTACCCCATCCACTTAATCCCATGCTAGTTCTTCAGCTGAGATCCGGCCGTTTGGCTTTGCTGGACTTGGTCCTTGTTCTGTAAGTAAAACAAGTTAGTTCAGTTGACGATGCCTGCAGGTACTTTACAATCATGATCATGATTAAGTGCGTACTATCTGTATGTGCTATAGATAGAGCTCAACAATCCGCTTGCACAACAGCAATTGCCGACTAAATTACCGCCTAATGCGCAAACGAACCCGTGTACTAGGGTGTGCATTACTCGCATTGCAGAGGCGTATGCGGCTCGTCATTGGTCAGAGTCTGATCGCTGCCTTTGCGTAGGTCGCGGGAGAAGAGGCGCTCACGTAACATGTTCGCAATCGGGACGACGAACGTACAGAACAAACCCAGAGATAATCAATCGGCTTGACAAACATTGGAACAATGCCACTATTGATAGAACGGACTTACACTACTTGACTATACTAGGATAATGTTGCATGCTTACTTCTAGTGGTGTGGAAGACCGCTGGTCGCGTACAGAGCTCTAGTAGACCGACTAGAGTACTATTACAGGTATTAGTTATGCGTCTTAACATCCTGCCTACATACCCATACGCAAAAACACCGTTTCATAGGTGGCGAAAGCAACCAAGCGCATCTATATCATTTCTTTCAATACCATTCTTGCCAGATCGGAAGTCCAACGTTGCTCTCTCGCTGTGGTCCACGACATTTGATGACATGTGACCTGGAGTTTCCCAATGGCATACGGATCCAATGAGAACTCTGAAATTGAACAAATTAGTTGGAAGATTAGTGAAACTGTGATTCTTTGACAGAATTTGTACAGAATGTACCTCGGGGAATTTGATGGTCGGTTTCGATATTGCTGCTTCCGTGTGCTCAAGGCAAGCCGCGCTGCACCGCCACAACTTGCACCTACCTATCGTGGAGGTCCTTGTCCTGCACCGCCTCATTTCATTCTATGTACTTCCTCAAGTGACGACGACCAACTCGACGTGACGTGAGCGGCTTGCTGGCTAAACGGGCCAATGTGAAAGGCACCGTAAGAGCCTTTAAGAACTATCTTATTTACAAACCTCAAATTAAACCATTCCGATCTATCATGATTTGAAGGTCCATTTGTTGCGTTGCGGACTTACTATGTCTCTCATCTCTTCCCAGTGCCAAGATTCTCTCCATCATATCGGGCATGCGAAGTGACTTGCATTCTTACATTGCGCCATTCTCACTACAGACTCTGTGAACTCCGGGCGACTAAGCGTGATAGAAGACAGTCGAAACAGTCTCGATAGATAGACTCAAATCTGCGAATATAAAACCAAGCCCATACGTGTTGGTCAGACACTCGCAGCACCTAGGATGGCTGCAGCTAGTGAGGCGACCGAGCTCAAGCTCGTGTCGTCGATTAGATACAAGTTTGCCTCTGCTTCAGGGGACGAGAAGAAGCTCAGCCAGGCTCTCCAGTCACAGCTTACCACATTACTTGAGAAAGCCGGTAGCCCGCACAAGGCTGTTCGAGAAGATGCAAGTAGTCACCGTCCAATCCTTCACCAGTATTGCTGCTCACACGTCATTCAGACTTTCAAGGCTTTCATGAGCGTCAAGAACTTTGTCCAGCCGGTAGGGTACGTTATACCGGTCAATTAGCGACTAGTCTAGAAAACTGACATGAACAACAGAGTCGTGCTACCTGTCGCAGCTCTCTTTGAACAGTATAAACGGGCGGCGTCACCGATCGTGAAGCAGCTAGACCTCTCATTCATTAGGGAAGGGATGTCCCGCCTCGATCAAACGAAACGTCGCGCTCTCCTTCCGGTCATACTACGTGATATATCAAAAGAGACGAATTCAGCTAGTGCTGCTGGATTTTTCAACATATTTCTTCGCCTACTCTTAGAAATCAAAATTCCCGGCAGAGGCACAACGGAGGATCTTGCACTTCGAGAAACTGTGGGCCTTGCCAATCCATCTGATGCGGAATATGTAGCGAAATGGCTTGGGAGGCTGTTTCTTTTGAGACAGGACATTGCGTTAGCAGAGGTCCCGCCTAAGCTAGATGCTTCGCCATCTGGCCTAACAAAGGAAGATGTTGCTTTCCTGCGAAATAAAGATCCAAAGTCATTCAAGCCGGATATTCCGAATAGTCTCAGTCTCCCCGAATGCAAGCTGAAGGCTGTCGGTTTCCTCGCAAGTGGCGCGTTTACCGACGATGAACGATATTTGCCTATCATATGCGCAGCCGGTTCTGCCGACTCGAGAATTTCATCAGTGGCTGATGACGTTCTCAAGCGAGCTAGTGTTGATCTTGAGAGCGAAGACGTGGTACAGTCCCTATTCAGGGCACATAACACATTTCCAGCCGCCCACAGGATACAAGTTCTTAGACTGTTGTCGAAGTCGGTTGCTGCATGCGCTCCAAATCAGCGGATTGTAGATGCTGTGAAAGAGGATTTCGCTCTCACCACCGGGGAAAAGCCCGTCATAGTTGGCCTTGAGGCCTTGCGACTCCATAAGGCAATCCTAGGCTTCCTTTCGTGGATCGCACGCAATAGCTCTGAAACGAAGACGGAGGATACGAAAATGGGACCAGCTCTCGTAACAATACTCAAAGATTATATACTCGGGCAAGGATGGCCAGCACCAAACCTTCAAAGCAATCAATCTCGATCTCAAGATGAACAGCGCCTGCGCGCCAACGCGTACGAGACTATCGGCACCTTGGCGAGGGCGAGCAGACTCGACCATAAAGCCAAAGACTCCCTGCTGAAGTGGCTATTCGACTCTTTGGTGTCCGATCCCAGCCCCGACATCGTTGTGTATGTCGAGAGTGCCCTTTCTAGTATGATGAGCCTTTTCAAGTCTACCGATGCCAGTCAGCACCGAGATCTTGAAGCACTCCTCTTAGGGTACATGAATGCGTCAGAGCGACAGAACATAAGGACAGCTCGACATGTGGCTGTGCGATTTGCGAACAATTGCTTGCCATTTACCAATACCGCAGCTAGATGGATAAGTATACTAGCTCTCTCTGCTAGCTCCTCCGAGCGACGCGACATCCTGGAAGAAGGACAACGAGGACTAGATCCTTGGTGGGCCACAAAGCTACACCCAGAAGAAACATTGAAACTTCCCGACTGGGCAGAGTTGACGAAGTTTCTCTTCGACTCAACTATACGCCCAATTGAAGAGCATGAAATGGCCATAGACCAACTATCCAAATATAGGTTATACCCCAACGATCGTCTTCAAGCATTTCCCGTAGCGATACGCTTCGTGAAGCAGATGTTATTCCTTACTGCGCTTGGTGAGAACAACATCGAAATAGACTGGAAATCGCGGTTGGAGACACAAATACACAACGATCTTGCGGCGCAGCAGTCCGTTAGAGAATATCTCAAGGTAGTGGATACCGACTCTCTTCTACATCTCGTGAACGCCGCGCTCGACGGACTCCGGGACCATCCTGAAATCGGTGCAGAAAGCTCTCTGGACTGTCTGGCTGACGTTCTGTCATTCGCCCCTGCGGACACTATCATTTCGAAGGTCACTGGAAGAGCGCATGAGTTACTTTCACTACGTGGATCTAACAACCAAAGGGTCAGGCAACTGGTCTCTAAAGCTTTCGGAATCCTTGCTCCCTGGGCGGATCGCACTTCTCTTGATCTTGCCCAGCTACGGGAATTTTTATCATCTACCAACGACCCATCGGCGTCTCTGTCAGCACAATATCAATGCTCGCTTGCCTGCCTCGCTAGTTATCTTTCCAACGCGGCATACTACGGCCGTCTAAACTCCTCAGATTCAGCTAGTTACGTCGAATTTGTCAGCAAGTGTTCTCTATCGGGTCTGCTAGGAAGTGACACAGGTATTCAAAATGCCGCCCTGGACTCTCTTGCCCAATTATGGACTGCCGATCTCGGCTGGCCCTCGCAAGAGGCTGATTTCAATACCATCCTCGATCAACTTACATCTCTTGCCACGAAAGGCAACGAGAGGTCTATATACGCTCTTGGTAGACTTGCTATTCCAAGGTCGAGCGATACAACATCTAACGGAGAATCGCCGGCAAGGAAAATATTGGAAAAGTTGTTCGGTTTGTCAGAAATCAAGCGGACAGAAGTTCACTTTGCTATTGGCGAAGCAATAGCTGCAGCCACAGCCCGTTGGGACTCTGACTCGGTCAAGCTTAGCATTGATGTCCAACCAGCCGGACATGGCCAGGATATTGTAACAAGCCTCCGGAAGAAGTCGGACCAAATCAGTGACACTCTAAATAAGTTCGTGAATGGCTGCAAGCAAACCAAGCCATCTTTGATCAAGGCATCGGGCATATGGTTGTTCTGCGTCATTCAGTACTGTTCCGGTTTGCCGGATATTCAATCACGACTACGCGATTGCCAGGTGGCCTTCATGCGACTATTGACGGCGCGTGACGAGCTTGTGCAGGAAACCGCCTCTCGCGGCTTGGCCCTAGTGTATGAGAAGGGCGATGAGTCGCTGAAAGGCGACCTTGTCAAGGATCTTGTTGCCAGCTTTACCGGTACGAAAACGCAACTCAAGGTTGATGATGACACAGAGCTATTTGATGCGGGAGCGCTGCCTACAGGCGAAGGGAAATCAATCACCTCATACAAGGATATCATAAATCTGGCTAACGAAGTGGGAGACCAAAGTCTTATCTACAAATTCATGGCCTTGGCCACTAATGCAGCTACTTGGACGGCCCGATCAGCATTTGGGAGGTTCGGGTTGAGCACTATTTTATCCGATGCTGAGCTAGATCCCAAGATTTACCCAAAGCTCTATCGATACAGATTCGACCCTAATCCCAATGTTAGGAGGTCCATGGAGGATATCTGGAAAGCCGTTGTCAAAGATCAAACCTTGGCGATTGACACCCATTTCGATTCCATCATGACTGACTTACTCAAGAGTATTCTCGACGGGCGTGAATGGCGAGTTAGAGAGGCCAGCTGTGCTGCCATTGCTGATCTCATATACGGACAACCATATCCAAAGTACGAGAAATATTATACAAATATCTGGCAAGTTGCGCTACGAGTTCTGGACGACCAAAAAACCTCGGTCAGGCAAGCGGCGCTTAAACTTTGCATTGGTCTCTCCAAGACTCTAGTGTCGCAGCTGAAAGAGAATAACTCTTCCGCCTCAACCCAGGCGATGATTGCCCAAGTTCTACCATTCCTGTTATCCGATAAAGGAATCGAAAACTCAGTGAAGGAGGTTAAGCTCGTGGCCATTACCACGGTATTAGACGTGGTGAAAAACGGTGGTGACACTTTGAAAGCTTTTATCCCGACAATAACTACCCACTTCCTTGGACTGCTCAGCACAGTCGAACCGGATCAAATCAACTACTACTATCAGAGAGTCAGTGAGGAAGACCGCGAAGGACTCGATAGACTGAGAAGTGAAGCAGCCACGCGATCCCCGCTGTTTGAGTGCATCACCGACTGTCTCCGATTTACTGATGCAGATGTTATAGCGCAATTAGCTCCCCAGCTAGTAGCAACTATCAAGTCGGCCCTGGGAATGCAAACCAAGATTGGCTGTAGTGAGGTGCTGAGCACCTTGGCTTTGCGTCATAGCATCTATCTCGCTCCCTATAATGCCCTGTTCATCAAAAGCCTCCAGACTCAGATCTTGGACCGTAATAATGAAGTGAGCAAATCATATGCAAAGAGTGCTGCATACCTACTTAGGTCAGCGGTACCCGAAACCCGAGCCAAGTACACGACCAGGCTGGTTGACTTGTACTTTGCTGCTGAGGACGAAGTGCGGCGACAGAAAGTGGCAGACGCTGTCCTCGCAATTGCCAAGGTGTCACCTGATGCCTTCACAGATCTTGAAACGCAGCTTTTGCCCTTTGCCTATTTTGCCAAGTTTGACACAGACGAATATGTCTCGGAAGTCTGTGAGGCGGCTTGGAGTCAGCACGCGGGAGGGCATCACACAGTGAAACGTTATGTCAATGAAATCTCAAGTCTTGTATTGAAGGGTCTGGAGACGTCCAAATGGGCTCTACAGCACGCGGCGGCCTTCGCTGTCGCCTCCATGATTACCGCTCTGAGCACCGCCGCCGGAAAAGACGGACAGTTCAGCGAATCGGTTCTCCAGCAGATATGGCCAGCGTTGGACAAGGCGCTCTCGCTGAAGACGTTCAAGGGCAAGGAGAAGCTGGTCGCCGCGTATCCTCTCTTTATCAGACACAGCAGGGAATTCTGGGAAGGCGACTCAGTAGCTTCGGCTCAGACTAAGAAGATTGCGCTCCGCGAAGCCAAGCGGAACAATGACGAGTACAGACCTCATGCTTTCGAAGCTCTGGCCGACTATGCGGCTGCACGAGAGGATCTTGATATGCATACTGAGGTCGTGGAACTTGTGTCGGAATACCTGACGCCGGATGGTGAAGCGCATAAGCTGACGGAGCTCGAGCGGAAAACTACCGAGGCGGCGCTGAAGGCGGTCATGACGGCTTATCATCGTCCAAAGATGCGATCAGCGCCGACTGGTGTTCTCAACGAGGTAGTTGCTATAATCGAGGGCGCGAAGCAATCTATCTCCATTGCCAAAGACACGCTCTTCACGCACGCTATGGATCTTTTCGATCAAGCGGCGCAGTCGGCTGTCCCTGCAAATACCGACGAAAGCACGCTGGCCAAGAGATGGTTTGGTCTATTACTTCATGATGAAGGGAGTGTTGCCCTGGAGAGTCTGAGGACTGCGAGAGCGAAGGCGTTATTGGCTTTTGCGACGGCGTGGAGAAAGGGAGTGTTTGGTACTGGGAGTGGGTTGGGGTCGTTGGGGGAGGAGATTAGGGGGAAAGTGCTGGGGATGAAAGCTGTGGAGAGATCGCTTGATGTGCAGAGGGTGCTGGAGCAGGTTTTGGGGAAGTTCGGGAGTGAGTGATTGATGCGTGGGTGGATGGGTAAGTAGGTAGGTGCTTTAGAAAGTGGGTTGATTATATAATTATATAGGTAGTTACTATGGATTACATGAATTGCATTATCTGAATAGCCTTTGGGGTTGCTGTGAACCTGGTATATTCGACTCCGATTCTTCTCTTGCGCTCCTGGCTGAACTCGGCTTCTTAAAACCATAGGCTGAGCTATTCGACGGGGAGCAGCTGGGCGCATGTTTGATATCTTTGCTGTAATGATAGATCGCACATATGCAATATGGTTATATGAGTAATTATGTATATATCCGGTCTCTTACTGCTGGGCGCGACTTTCGCGCTAGGTACCTAAGGCAGCGCAAGTATCGCAAGTGCATCTTAATGCAACAACGAATTTCAATAAACGCACTGTTTTCCACATGTGATAGTACATACAGGATGCGCTTCAAAGTAAGCTCCTTACATCATGCCCCGTGTCTTACCTTGGAAACGCCGTGGACAACAGGTGTTTGGGTCTGCCGACTCACCGCGTTCAAGCCCTGTCCCACGTGTTAAACAGGAAGATACCAGGCGGGATCGAGATGGAGAACACTCGCCGTCATCATCTCACGCTGAGACTCCCGTGAGAAAGGCCTCCAAACGACCTCGTACGCAGTCTGATTATCTCGCCATTTGGTGACAGCTCTAACCTTCTCAGGTCGATCTACGTCTGCATCTCCACAACCGGAGCCGCTGCAAGAGAAGTGAGTTTGCGCAACTCATCGCACCTATCCAGGTATTCATGGAAATCTGTCTAACGAATAATACTAGCTTCATGATCGACGGCATAGACGGTGATGACCGCTATCGGATGGTCGAGGATGAATTCCTAGCCACGGCTCATCAATTCACTGCTCACTTACACGCTGCGGAATACAAGCGTCTCAAGGCAACCTCGGAGCTTGAGAACGCGCAGACCATCAGGAACATCTCACGACCCGTCGTCGGGCAGAAGACTGATCTCGTCAAGATGAAGGAAGAACGGAAAAGTCTCGCCGAAAAACAACGTCTTGCTACTCGGAAGCTCTACAAAGGGAATGCCAGCGGCGATGAGAGCACGGATGACGAAGATAAAAACGATTCATGGCAGAGGCAGTCTCTTCATGGGTTGATGGAGAGCCCTGGGAAACGGGCTAAGCATTTGGGTGGTCTACCGTCTGCGACTTCGGTGACTCGCGCAGCAGCTGGATTTAACAGACAGTCTA
Source organism: Xylaria sp. MSU_SB201401 (assembly GCA_002288965.1). Taxonomy (NCBI): domain Eukaryota; kingdom Fungi; phylum Ascomycota; class Sordariomycetes; order Xylariales; family Xylariaceae; genus Xylaria; species Xylaria sp. MSU_SB201401. The sequence continues at coordinate 31,863 of NPFG01000187.1, read as the reverse complement.
CCGTTGTTTCCCCACGCCGGCCCAAGTTAAAGCCCTTACAACTGTCTGGCCATAACCTTACGTACCATCAGAGGCGCGGAAGCGGTAACGATCTAGAGACCTCAACCGGTTACCGCATTGCGCATCGATCTCCACCGTTAGTAACTACAGCCCCCAGGGCGGAAGCACCGAGGATCTCAGGAGTTAGCAAGTTGCAATTCGGCAACTCCGGCAAGACTACGGAAGATCCACGCAGCGTCACGCCCATAGTAGCGGAGAAGACAGCCACCGCAGATGACGACGACTTGGACATTATGGCCCGTCTGAAAAAGCGGCAAGAAGAACGCAGACGGAACCGCGAGCAGCGAAGATCAACAACACACGGTAGCGATGTCAAATCAAATCTGGATGATGTTCTCCCCGGCTTTCTATGAAAATTTCGTTTAGTTTACTTTAGTTTACATATGGCGTCTCGTACGGGCGCTCGGCCTGGGGCGTGATGCGCGCCAGATGTCGTCGCTGCCCGTTCTTCCAGTCCAGCAGTGCCGAGTGCTGCGTCACGCGATTGTCCCATACCACGACGGTGCCTTCCTCCCACTTCACCCTTGTGTGGAAGTCGGCGCCTGTGGCGATGTGGTTGTACAGGAACTTGAGGATGGCCTCGCTCTCTTCTCTCTTGAGACCGACGATGTAGCGCGTAACTGAGTTTGCGTAAGTTAGTCTCTACTAAGCCACGCCTTTATCCCCCCCCCATTTGATTGCATTAAATAAATGTAGGAGACTTACATTGCGGGTTTACATATAGTGCCTTCTCTCCTGTGACGGGGTGCGTACGGACGATGGGGTGTTCGTTGGTAACGGGCTCTCGCCTGTTAATACTGCCCCTGGCGTGAGCTACCGCGACCTGCTCGACACCGGAGTGCACAGCCTTTAAGCCATGCAGCCTCTCCTTGAACAGAGGGCTCAGGCGGTTATACGCCTCTACAGCGTTGCAGAAGAGCGTGTCGCCGCCCACCTCGGGGGTGTCGAGGATATATAGGAACGTGGTCCCGGGAGGCTGCTGCTCGTACGACACGTCCGAGTGCCACGCCACCGAGCTCACCCGGTCCGCGAAGAACTGGTCTGAGAAGGTGTCGCCGGCACCACGGTGCACGAGATGGATCTCGGGGTATCCCTCGGGGGCACCAGACTGTATTTGCACAAATTAGTTGCTGCGTTGCGTTGCGTTGCGTATGCTCGCTTTGGCCGAAGCGATTTCTACACTTGGAAGTTCCTTACGGTGGGGTGAATGTGGTGGCGTCCGAAGTAGCCGCCGAATTTCAACGCATCAGCAATAGAAAGGTCCTTGAAATCCTGCTTCCTGAACGCCACCACTTTCCGCTCGGCCACGAAGCGCGCGAGCTGGTCTTTACCGGCATCGCTGAGCGAGCTCAGCTGGATCCCGCGGACCTCGGTGCCGATGGTCGGCGTCAGATGGTTCACCTGGGCGACGCCCGCGGGGAGGAGGTCCGGGAACGACGGGTCCGCGTCCTTGCCGTGCTCGGTATGCTCGAAGGGTTGTAGCGGCGGGTACTTGAGGGTCTTGTCCCACGTCGGCAGGTAGTGCGGGTATTTGGCGGCCGCGTAGCCGTCCTTCTTGCCCTTCTCTGTGTCGTCCTCGTAGTGGTATGTCTGGAATTCTTTGTATGTGCTCTCGAGGCGGATATCTTTGGGCTGTGGGCTGGCCGTCTCGGTGACGGTTGTTGTTGCGGAGGGCGCCATGATTCTTCTTTTTTTGTAACGAAAGACGAAAGACGAAAGCGTAGAACGGTGGGATTCTTTCTCTGTCTCTCGCTTAATCAGGGGCTCAAGTATAGAAGCGTTTGAGGGGCTTGAGACGAGCCACACAAACCACCTTTATACCAAGCGGTACAAGGCAATATAGAAAGCCTGCCCCAACGTTGCGCCATGTCGAGATACTGATGTGCGAGCAACACACGATGGCGCAAAGCCCCCGTTTATCCAATGGAAGAATGCATGCGCCGAGATCCCCGAATTCACCCACTCCAATTTCCCCCCCTTTCCGCGTCTTGTATTTGATGCCATGACACCACACACTCACACTCGCTGACAGCCCCGCGTTTTGTTAGAGCATTAGAGGCGACCGTTGATGGGTTGCTCATGTTGCTACTGTGGAGTTTGATCACGCAATTCGAGCTTTTGAGATATCGCTCGATGGAGCCCGCTCGGCATTGCGATAACATTGTGCGCTGCTGTCTTTGTACAGTAATTTGATGGATAGATTAATCGACCTGGGACGGCTCCTTTCTTTGTACGGTATTGCATACGAGGCTCAGGGTCAGCAATTCCCATTAGAGTTTCACAATAGTTGAAACTTAGCTTCGAGCAACGTACATAGATGACGATAATTAAATGCTTTCTCTCTCTCTACACTAGAGCTGAATAATTGAACCAATACTTACCTACTATTAGACACAGCATCTTGGATGTCTAGACTACGAGCTCAGTAGGTTAAACGTATGCATATCACCCCCTTTCCCCTCACTTGTACCGAAACAAGAAACGATCGAAACCGCCCGTCGATCGGGAGATGTCTCCCGAGACTAGAGGCTCGTATCACGCGAGCAGCGATCTTATTCCCGGTTATCTATTTCTGGCGCGTGCGCCTGCCTATTCTATTACCTTGGTTATCATCTTATTTGCACATATCTTGACGGGCAGACGGATCCGATCTCGCGCCGGTAGACCCTGCTATCATCATGCAACAACGAACAATAACCGATGGGTAGGTAGGTAGGTATCGTGAAGTCGCTTACCTACCGATTGAAGTAGCCCAAACACGTTGCGCATAGGGCTAGTAGTTATTTACTTGCATGATGACGTGTTTCATTAGTCTTGGCTGGTCATTGTTTATTAATAGCGTTGCTTGTCCGGTAGCGCGGAAATCGATGATGGCTGTAGGACTAGATCTACTACTTGCCGATGCGTACTGAGTGTTTCTTGAGAGACTAGGCATTGGTAAGCTGGTAGCCGATATTCATGATAGTTTGGGTTGGTTCCGAGCTTTTTGTGTTCCTGTTGACGCAGAGTGTTGAGAGACGGAGCAGTTTGAGAACCGATCGCGAGTGCAGATGAGTAATGACGATACCACTACCTAATTGCTACGACTAACAATGAACATTGACGTTTCCATTGGGTAGATATCTTCTATTCTGTCACGGAGGTCTCAGGGGTGGATGCTGTGGTTTATTGAATTGATGTAGAGCGACTGTTACGTGTGTGGGCATTTTGGAAATGACTGCAGTGGTGTTGGAGGCACTGAGATTGTATCATGCCGTGATGAGGACACGGTGAAGCGCTCTACTTATTCTAGACTCCGAATCAGTTGTGGCAACTTTTCGGTTTCTCTTCTCTGTTCCTCCCTGTTTAAGAATTCTATTGGTCACGTTCGGGGTTAACGAGTCCTGCCATCGGAGATAAGAGTCGATATCAACGGGATTAGGAATATTATTCACATCGCTCTTCCCATATTTTGTTTTGGACCTTGTGACGCAGGTTTCAGATCTATAGATATGCTGCGAATCATGCGGAGGGCGTTAGATTGGCGTAGGTCAACTGGTGATGCTTCTTGCGATTCGAGTTAGAAGGAGATTCAAGACATTGCATATAGAGAACTCCTGAGAAGAATTATGTAATATCATGGCTCGAGCCACCTTATATGCAACTATACAGTAGAGCACATGCTAAATTTGCAAGTGGCGTCCAAAAGCACAGGCATTTTCATTTCAGCGATTCCAGTCACTGATAGATAAGCTTATCAATCAGAACGAGGGGCAACATTTTTTGAACAACCCCCGCCATTATCGTGGCGATTAGATACTGGGCATCGCATCGCTTATATTCATCCTCGAAACAACTTTAGCTTCAAGCCACCGCATCTTTGACGAGTTGGAGCTTTGGATCGACTCAATTTCTCTCGCGGTCTTACGAATACAGTCATCATGTCTATGGATCTCGATGCGCCGATGCCCATGGTGGCTTCGGCGCAGCAACAGTCCGTCACCGCAACGTACGTTCCGAATCTTTACTTACGCCCAATGTGATGGAACGCCTGATGCCTTCGTCGCTATTCAGACGACGAGATCATGGGGGCATATCAGGAATTGGAGTTAACGACCATATTAGCATCCTCTGTGCGGACTGCGGCGCGCCTATCGATGGCATGACAGCGATCGACGCCAAATGTTATGACTGCTTCAAGCTCACAAAAGACATTTCCCAAGGGATCCAGAGGGAGGCGACGCTACATTTCTGCAGAGATTGTGATAGATGGCTTCAACGGTATGTAAATTCTTGCGCATGCGCGCCTGCTTTCCATGCTCCACCTGAGTTACCCATGCTAACTACTCAACAGTAAGTAGACAACATCGACCTACCAACCGATTCTTAGACAGAGACGATTTATTCGACGAATTAAAATAAATTCAAAGCTAACAAGACGGCTTTCAACATCACAGCGCCTTCGAGCTGGGTTTCCGCAGCACCAGAGTCCCGGGAACTCCTTGCCCTATGCCTCAAGAAACTAAGTCTCAACCGGACGAGGATAATAGATGCCTCGTTCATCTGGACAGAGCCCCACAGTAGGCGAATCAGAGTAAAGCTGGTGGTACAGGCTGCTGTCGCGGAAGACAGGATTATGCAGCAGGGTCTCGAAGTCACATACGGTGGGTGATGTTTTACTTTCATCGGCTAAGAGAGGAGAGTTGGCTAACTCAAGCTTCAGTCGTTGCTTATCAACAATGTTCCGAATGTGCTAAGTCATACACTGCAAATGTCTGGAGGGCTAGCGTACAAGTACGGCAGGTAAGTGCTATCGATGAATAAACCCATTTTTATCCTTTATGAGTGATCAAATGCTGACTTAAGATATAGAAAGTTCTTCACGTAAGCTAGACCCCGGCTTCCGCGTTGATCCCATCAAATCCAAGGTTGGGTTGGTATATAAACATTTGGTGATACTAATGCGGCCGATAGAAACGCACATTCTTGTACCTTGAACAACTAATCTTGAAACACGGAGCACACCGAGACACTATCAACATCAAAGAGGCGAAGGATGGAATCGATTTCTTCTACAGCGCGAGGAATCAGGCGGAGAAGGTACACATTGCAGATCGCTTGCCCATCGAATAACAAACTAATCGGCTTCTAGTTCGTTGACTTCCTCAACTCGGTTGTGCCAGTGCGTGTCAAGAAATCGTCGGAGCTTATTTCCCAAGACAGCCATACAGCTAAAAAGAGTTTCAAATTCACCTTCTCAGTCGAGTTGATACCGATATGCAAGGATGATTTGGTTGCTCTCCCTATATCACTTGCTAAGCAAGCTGGAAATATTTCTCCTCTCTCGATATGTTACAAGATCGGCACCTCGGTTTACTTATTAGACCCTTCTACACTCCAAACAGCAGACATTAGCGGCCCGGTATACTGGCGAGCCCCCTTTGGGGCGTTAGCAGAGGCAAAGGATCTAGTTGAATTCATGGTCATGGATTGCGAATTAGTTGGGTATGTATATCGAGTCGTTTCTGTGCTACTATCATACGGACCTTACGTTCTGTGTCACTTCTGCACTAGCTTGAAGGTGATTGCTGACCATGTTCTCAGTCCTACGAAGGGAAGATGGGTTCTAGCCGACGTGGAACTGGCGAAGGCTACAGATTTAGGCTCGAATACCCAGACGTACTGGGCGAGGACACACCTGGGTGGCCTGCTTCACGCGGGCGATTCCGTCATGGGCTACATGTTGACAGGCACCAATTTCAACAACCCCGAGTTCGAGGCCATCGAGCAGTCGCACACTTACTCCTCAAGGATACCCGACGTCGTCATCGTCAAGAAGCACTACCCGAACAAGAGGAGGAACAGGAAGCGCAACTGGAAGGTCAAGCGCATGGCGAAGGACGAAGGGGAGTTACTTCCCAAGAAGGCTGACCAGGAGCGCATGGACCGCGAGTTCGAGCAGTTCTTGCAGGATATTGAAGGTGATGAGGAGTTCCGCGCCGGCGTGCAGCTGTATAAGCAGCCTAAGAAACGGCCGCAGCCCGATGAGATGTCGATGGCTACCACGGATGACGAGGATGATGGTGATGGGCCGCAGGTTAATATGGATGAGCTCCTGGATGATTTTGATGAGCTTACTATGGAGGATGAGCAATAGGGGACTTGGGGACATGGGTAGTTAAAAGCATTTATTGCATCTCATGATAGCGCATTTTTATCTTCTTGCTCAAACATGGTTCAATGAAGATAGTTGTGAATACGAGGGACCTCTCACAGAAAGACGATTCAGCTTGGGCCACAAGGCACCAGGGTTGACGGCGAACACGATAGGTTCTATCAATAAGCATTACGAGTGTGTCGAGTGTACGCGTCTTTATAACGCAAAGAAGGCAATGAGGCAGTAAGGGGAGTTAGTACATGACGCATAACAGGTAGATAGAAATCAGCTTCGATTTTCTCGAAGAAAATGGGTATCATTATTAGAAATGTGTATATGTACGATCAGAATAACTGGCTGAGCACTCTCTTCGCGGCCTCTGTAGGCTGCGACGATGCCCCTGCCCCTTTCTTCTTGCCCGCCGTAGATTGTTTGAATTTACGCAGGCTCCTTGCCTCCACGGTCTCCTGACTTTCTGGAATGGTCGCCTTTACTACTCCTGCTGCTGGCGTTGATGCGGAGGAAGTGTTTGTGTTCTCGGCGTCTGTGGATCTGGACTTCTTGGCCGCGGCCTTGGACTGGATGCCCTCGAGCTCCTTCGCCTTCTGGATGTTGCGCACGAACTCCTTGTTCTCCTTTGTCGCTTTGCTGATCTCGGCGCGCATTCGGGATTGCCGTTCTGCTGTCTCGGCTGCGATTTGCTCGGTGAGGTTATCTAGAGGAGAGAGGATTAGTCGACGTGGCCGTTTCGTTTGCGCAGATTGGAAAGGAGATATAAATAAATACGTACGCCACTTGAATCCCTTCAGATACCGTAAACTGTGACCGAGTTAGAGAACTGCTTCACTAGACTAGGAAATGCAAGGAGTGCTAGGATTCCGTACCTCCATATATCGTCGCGGTAATAACTTCCCTTCTTCGCCATGCCTACTGCCGCTAGCGTCGTGCCGTTGAGCGTGTCGACTGCCGCTTTCGCATCGGCTTTCTTCATGTACTCCAGCCATCCCTCGCTGAAGTTCTTCTTCCGGTTCTGTCCTTGCTGAAGCCTGCGAGCTCTGACTTGCGCGTCCTCGGGGGCTAGATAGACTCTGTTGATCTTGCCGAATTTCTCAAAGATTGAGCGTACTGTGCCGGGTTTCACTGGGGAGAGCTCAATTAGTACGGCCTCGAGCGTAGATTTTTGATTTTCCATGTATTGAGATTGAACAATCTGCGGAGCCGCGCGACATGAATGCGGGAATCACGTACTGAATGGCGGTATCCTGGAGATGTATATCACACCACTTCTCTTCACCGCCTTTTCCGAGGCCACGAGGTTCTTTTTCGTCAATGGCCGCGATATGTCTGGTAAATCGGAGACGCGCTTCGATTTCGATTTGTCCTTCCCAGGAGAACCCTCACCGTCGCGCGCCGTTTTCTCCTTCTGTAGATCGTCATGTTCGGAACCTTCTTCTCCTTCTTCTTCATTGCCTTCATCTCTGTCTCCAAAGATCTCATCGTCGCTTAAGTGGTCCTCTTCGTCGGCACCATCATCTTGGTTCAGTTTGCGACGCTTCGATGTGCCCTTGCGCGGTTGCTCGGCTTCTGAGTCGTACCCTTGGCTGCCGTCGTCGTCGCTCTCGTCTATGTCGAGGAAATGGTTTCGCTTCTCGGCTGGCATTGTAGCAACAGGGGTATTGAAGATCCGCGTCCAACGTGTAGAGAGTTGCCGATGTTCCTAGATGTCGGGGAGCATACATGGACCCTTGAAACGAAAATAATTGAAGCTTCGATAACCGCCGATAAGCATAGGCGGAGATATTCATTTACAGGGGCATTTGGAGGGGTCGTCGCGATCCACCATGGTGCCGTCATAGTGCCCCTCCTTCAGCTCTTGCCTCTTGGATGGTGAAGACTAATAAGTTCTCGAATCTTAGCATAGGAATAGAAGGACTTATTTTCGGTTCATACATTTACTACCGTTGTCTATTCTTCCTCGGAGTCAAGATGTCTGTAGAAACCATCACGACGATTTCACCTACAACCAACGAACCGATCCTGACTCGGAATGGAGTGAGCGCATCGGATCTCGAAGATATCCCCAATGTCGCCACCGAGGCTTTCAAGACATGGCGGGAGACTTCATTGATAGATCGGACGATTATCGTCAAGAAAGCCTTGGGACTTTTAGAAAAACAAAAGGACCAGCTAGCCGAAGAACTCACTGTGCAGATGGGACGTCCGATTTCCTATACCGGAGTTGAAAGTAAGGCTACATGACATCCATGTATAAGTACCGTCTGTCTCACAATCATCTGTCTAGTCACAACGGCCATCAAGCGTGCCAACTACTTGATAAAGATTAGTGAAGACACATTAAAGGACACAGATGGCGAAGCCGAGAAGGGTTTTAAGCGCTTCATTCGCAAGGTTCCCGTGGGACCAGTCCTGGTCATATTCGCATGGAATGTGAGATTGTCCCAACCTCAACGGATTGATGCAATCGACGAGGACTGACGCGTTATCAGTATCCTTACTTGATCCTGGTCAACTCACTCATCCCAGCGCTGCTGTCCGGCAATACTGTCATATTGAAACCATCACCACAGACACCTACGATTGCTGAGCATGTCACTAAGATATTCAACGAAGCTGGCTTACCCGCTGGTGTTCTCCAGTACTTTCACTGTGGCTCTCCTTTGATCATGGAATCGCTAGTTCGAAACCCCAAGGTCGCACTGATCTGCTTCACGGGCTCGGTCGCCGGCGGCTTGGCGGTACAGAAGGCCGCGGCTGATAGAATTGTCAATGTTGGACTGGAGCTTGGTGGTAAAGACCCGGCGTACGTGAGGGGGGACGTCGACCTCGACTGGGCGGCTGCTGAGATTGTCGACGGCTCCATCTTCAATTCCGGCCAGAGCTGTTGCGCTCTGGAGAGGGTTTATGTCGATGAGAAGATTTACGAGCCTTTCATTGAGGCAACGCAAAAGGTCTTACAGGGGTACAAGGTCGGCGACCCGCTCGAAAAAGAAACCCAAATTGGACCCGTCGTTTCGAAGCGATCTAAAGAAACCATTGAGGCTCATATCAAAGATGCCTTGGAGAAGGGCGCCAAGGATGCGACACCTGAAAACCCAACATTTACCAACCTCCCTCCCAAAGGCAACTTTGTCAAACCCACCCTCTTGATCGACGTCAACCATAGCATGACGGTCATGACAGAAGAGACATTCGGGCCCGTGATTTCTGTGATGAAGGTCAAGAACGACGACGAAGCAATCGAGCTGATGAACGATAGCGAGTTTGGGCTGACTGCCAGCATCTGGACGAAGGACACAGACAAGGGGTACGAGTTGGCGCAGCGGGTCGAGGCGGGCACCGTCTTCGTCAACCGCGCGGACTTCCCAAGTCCCGACCTCGCGTGGACGGGATGGAAGAATTCAGGCAAGGGGGTCACGCTGAGCAAATATGGCTTCGACCAATTCGTTAAGCTTAAAAGCTTCCATCTGAAGGACTACCCCAAATAGATGAGCCGTGGAGGAAGGGGTACGGTAGCCCCGTCGCGTCCGCCGGCCTCCCACTGTACCCAACTTAAGGGAGGGTCCGCGCCCCGGGGGTAATTGTTTGATGTTGAGCAGGGATCGGGAAGTATGTAATCAAGATCTGGCATGTGGATCATTCCTCATCCGTCATTAGGGGAATCCCGAGGGAATGGGCACATCTAAGTATAGTTCCTCCATTCGGCAAATGTAGCTTAGCCTTACGGCCATGTCTCAGCAGTATCTACCTACTCCAGCGCGCCCGGCCCAGGGCGTGTGTGTGATGGTGGCCGGGATCGTTGTCCTAAGCCGGTACAGGTTGACGGCTTTAGATCATTCCAGCTGCCAATTAGGACGAAGATATCTTGTTCATCTACACCGCGCTGTCATTGTGTGTCACCCCCTTGTCACCTAAACTGGCTGCATTCCGCGGTACGTCCCGCGTCTACGGCATTGCTCCCGGAGCTATGCTACCTGGTAGTGTCTACGTCAATACATTATATATTGATGCTTTAAGTTAATTACCGTTTTCATCGGTGCCTCTGTCTGACCTGAATGATGTCAGGGCCGACACGTTGCTTGCTTTCTTCTTCCTCGTTGTAGGCTGAGTTTCTTAGTTAAAACCGATTTCTGCACATTCAGCTTCCAGAGCTTGCATAGGCTCTAGACCTTCAGTTTCGTTCTTTCATGCTCTCGTAGGTACTTTTCGTCACCGTACCTACAATTACAGCACTACGCTCTGCCGACTGCCACTCCTTTGTACCATCGCTTTTTGTCTACTATAACTATACATCGGCGACCGGCCGAGCCAGTCTCGAACCATTTAAATCGAACCATAACCGATTGGCGAGGATGAGGTTATTGTCCGACCGACAATCCTTTTAAAGCTCGGCTGTGCATCGCGGGGTTCATTGGCTTCTAGACCTGCATCGAGTAAACACGGCTCTTTCATACATACCTACATAGACGGACAGGGCGCTGCGATTGTGCCCCCATTCCTGCCGTCGTCTTAGAAGACAGCCACTCCCTTTCACCGGCGTCTGATTGATGATAGTGCATGAACTTTTGATTGTTGATCAATCGGTTACCATTTAAATCCTCCGGCATCTAAAAACGTCATTCCACCAACACTACCTCCTGCGTGTCTACCTGCCTATTTTTCTTCTAATTGGGAGTAGCAGACCCCCAATTTGCATTTTACACTTTATTCCGTAAATCAGTGTACGTGAACCACGGCAGACCACGACAAACCACAGCCACTTCCGGAAGACAGCACAGGTAGCAAGCATTGGATTTCACGGCGCGCTTATTCCCATCCTTATTGCCGCTTCTATTACCACCACCATATTTTGCCACAACTGCAACTCCGCTGTAGGCTACAACAACAGGCCACCTCAACACTGCATGCCACCAACAAACCACGTTGGCAATAACCACATTCACTTCTTACCTAACTTCTTTCTTTCGTTGCCGCATTGTTTTGCATTTCAGCTGAGGCCCCGGAAAGCCCCGCCAGACCCTGACACACAAATACCCACGCAGAGCCCAACAACTCCTGACCCGAGCCTGCTGCTGCTTGCTTGCTTGCTGTCTGTCTGTCTTGATCAGCTGTTACAGCTTTTCAGCCCCAAACAAATGCGCTGAATCATGCACTTTTGTACCGACAGATAATCTTTGAGGCTTGCCAAACTAGCAACTCAATCCATTTAATTATTACGCACCTTCCTACCTACCTCCACGGTTTATCTATTTACTTGCTTAACTCAACGACGGCCTTTCATTCGGGTTTCTGCGCTACTCTCTTGTTCTGCCTATCCAAGTACAGTACACAGGTACCATACATACAATTAGGCCGAGCACCCACATCCGCCCAACTTCAACTACCTTCACACACTTTTGCGCCCGTTCACCAACCAACACGTCCTCTGTTGGCAATCCTTTGAAGGCGCTCATCCCTCGCCAAACGAGGACGTCGATTATTCTCTCTCTCTGCATCCATCCCCAGCTACCAAATTACATTTCACATCCCAATCCTTTCGTCTCCAATCTTCACAAAAGTCTATCTACCGGCTTGCCTCTGGCTACCAATCTGCGCACGATACCCGGTGGTGGTTGCAGCCAATTCAATTACCGCTCGTCCACCGCCAGCTGAGTCGCCCGCCCTCCTGGCAGCTTTCTCACTATTACAGCACGAACGAAACGATACGATTTACGATGGCTTGCATGCTTTTCAGCATCTTCACTACGAGATTGCAGCGGCTCGTGGGGATGAAGTCTAAGGCCGCTGCTGCCGCTGCTGCGGCGAAGGAGAAGCGCAATTCGCACCCTTTGCAAATCGTGAGTACCTGCTTACTTACCGACCTACCTACCTACCTACCTATCTACCAAATCAATGAGGCCTTATTTTTTTTTTGTCAATTCAATCCGCCTCCACTGTTGTACTACTACTGAGTATCATGTTTGTCGGTGGGCCGACTTTCAGCACCGCCGCCAAGGTCAGCATGCATGCATGCATGCCATGCCCATGCCGTGCTCTGCTCTATATTTACCTCTGACACCCCAGCGCCCGGGATAAATGATGCTGACATATAATCTCTTGTGTCGCCTATAGTCCGCGCCATTCAACTTCAAGCATGAGACGATTAGTCTGCCCGGGCTTTCCGAGGATGAGTAAGTTTTTGTGCCTTTTTCAAACATCATTACCGTCGTCGCGGCATTGAGTATATTCTAGGCTGTTGGTTTCATGTTCATTTTCATCTGATGAGGGAGGAAAAAGGAATGGATTCCATCATGTATGAGCCTTCCGGCCGCGCCACTGCAACGTCGCTTGTCCCCCAGCTTGTTCTCGCTTGCTCGGGTCTTTGTCATGCCTCCTCCTCCTCCTCAGCCCCCATCCTATCCCATCTTTTCCCCCGGACATTCTATTCCGCTTGTTTAACAGCCTTCCCTTTTCTTCTTCCCCTTCCTAGGACAGCAAATCTTGATGCTATGGGATTGTGTGTTTCATGACTGACATTTTGTCTCTCTCTGTGCAGCCATCGCCATTCTGAAGGAGAAAGCAGCAGCATCCCGTCTCGGTGTCGCCGGCGAGCCAACAAGAACCGCGCCTCCCTTTCCCCTTCCCCTTCCCCTTTCGGCAGCCCCCGCAAGGCCCCCCGGGCTCCACCGTCGCCGGCACGAGCCGTCGCCCCCGTCACTGTGAGTCTGTTTCAGTATTCATATTCCGCCTATTATCATCATTATCATCATCAGCAGCACCATCAGCATCATCATCATTAGCGCCGGGATCATCGCTAATCCCTGCAACGGATGACGCGATGTGACGCGAACTCTTTATATATTTTTTTTCTTGTGTTGCATTGATATTCCCTGGGATTTGCTCCCCCTGCCTTCATCTCGTTTAAATCTCGTTTATCTAGTCTTGGTGTTACCTGCTACATCGGGTTTTATGTCATACATACATACATGGATATACACATATGGATTTGACCGATTCCCTCCCCGAAGATCTACCAGACAGACAGATAGATAGATATCTAATTCTCCGAGTTGTACAGGTCCGCTCTGACACACCCATCTCCTTCGTGGAGGACAATGTCATCTAGGCCCCGGCTTGGGTTGGACTGGCTTGGCTAGCGCTGGCGCTGGCGCATTGTCTTGCCGAATTGAAACACGATTCAAAAGATTCAAAAACATTGTCACGAGAATCATGTCGGCATACTTTTCTTGAGAGCATTGGCGTTTGCGTTTTATTATGTTGAAGAACAGACTGCAAGAGATTTGTGTCAGTAAATTTCATGGCAGCAACCTTTGACAAGAAGTGATTCATCGACTCACTACTTCTGTATACTGCCAGGGTTGTTTCTCGCCTTGTGCCTCACGGACCAGATCCATTTCGAGTGTGTACAGTACAGTTCTACGCTTTCCCTTTCTCTCCCTTCATCATCACTTGTCTTGTCCTATCTTGATATCGGACTACATCTCCCAGGCGTCGGGTTTTCTTCGGTTTCGGTATAATACCCCAGGGACAGAACCTTTATTGGGGGCACCCCTAATTGCGATTGATTCGTTGAGGCTATTTTTTCTTATTTGTTCTTTATTGTCACTTTTGTGTTCTGGTTGGCACAGCACTGGCACTGGCGGAGTTCACAGGGTATACTAGGCTAGAATGGAATGGATGAGTGGATTAGATGAGATGGATGGTTTACACCAATACCAATCCTGCATATTCACATTTGCATACACATTCACATACAAATTCACTTTTTATTGTGCTACTGTCTATCTGTTGTTAATTGGGTCGATTTGTTTGAGAGCCGAGAAAGGACTCCAGGTTACCTTGATATCTTAATCATGCCGTCCTTGTTAACCTTCTCGACCTTTATGTAGTATCAAGGATATAATCTTCACGTGTCTTCACTGGTAATATCTCTTGAGTTTGGCATTGGTTTTTACTTATGATTTTACTGCAATATGATGGAAGTGGATTTCCTGGGCTGGTCTGGGTCCTCACAACTTCTTTCTAAGTCTGGATCCTGAGCAGTATGCATGTGACAGGGTGCAGCTCAAAGACTCACCCGTGAAGTTGTTTAATCTGTTCTTGCAGCTCTGGCACCACCCTCGGCACCTAATTCTGCTGTCTGTTTTCCAGAGTAGCTGGAGGGCGGTTTGCACACACCACATGACTGACATAGAGCTAGCAATGGACCGTGCCAAACCCATTCCATTCAATGACTATACTTTGGACAATCTATGTGTCGACTTGATTGACCCTGTCTGCCTGGGGCCCGACGGTTTGGGTCGATCTCATTGACAGCAGCACTAGCTTCCTACCTACCTCACAATAAGATGGACACAGGTACCTCCGTAGCAAAGTATTCAATACTAGACCACCGCTGGAAGCACGTCTCTCAGATTGTGATTGGTACTTCCCTGACGCTCGGACCTCCTCGCCAACTATATTCACCTAGCTTAAGTTCATTCACTCCTTCCACCTGCCAACTACATTCACATTGTCAACAACGGTGATAGTGTTGACTTTCACTATGCTAGGCCTGCCATTGAGCTCAGAGGCTATGATGGCCTGTTACGGGGCAACCGTAGGCAGCATGTTTCTGTATATCTACGTGCTTCCTTCCTCCGAGCAAACACTCTGCTCTTCTTCTCCCTTTCTGCACCTTCGCCTTCAACTTTGCCTTCAAGATTACTGTCACAGTCCCGTATATTGTCTCTGCCCTCATTACTTCAAGCCTCTTGATCATCACAGCCGCCCTCACACAGCCAGAAACCTTCAATATAGCTTCATTGCAAACATATATATACCACAATCGACCCTTCTGGCACCTGTGCATCTCAGTAAGTTACCTTTGACATGGTCACAGCTTGGTGAATTTGCCGATCATCTTCTAACCTATAGATATCCCAGTTTTGAGCTTCACGTGTGCATATATATATCACACTCGTCTCAGCGAGACATCTGTCTGTCTCCGTAGGTCACGTTCCACATGATTACCACTCGATGAAGTCTACGATCGTCTCCTAACCTATAAATCTCACAGTCTTCAATATTCCATATACACATCTCAAGACCCATTCCTCGCTTCAAGATGTCTGAGTCGGACAACAAGTTAGCTATTGTCTGGGAGTATCTTCATGATATTGCCATGAACAACCCTGCAAACACTGCGGTTCGCCGTGCAATGGCTATAATTGGCGAGGCCAGGACTGTGTCGAAGATCATCCGGCCCTTGGAGTCTGAGGATGAGGATTCAGATGCCGATGACGATGATGATGATTCCGATGTTGATGACTCGGAGCTGGACAGCGACGATGAGTCTGTTACGCCCCGTGCCAGTGAGTACTCTGCAACTCCAACACCGGCACCAACATCATCAGTGCCACCGACTCCACAGGGTGACCATGGCTCTGGGTTTTCAACACCATATGCGCGAACACCGTCAGTGGCGCCCACTTCGCAGGGTGATCATGGTCGCCGCTCTGCGACACCGTACTCATTGGTGTCACCGACTCATCAGGGAAATTCTGGGTATGGCCCAGCAACACCGTTGGCACGCGCCTATAATACACCATCAGTCGCGCCAACCCCCTCGCCATACCACTATGGGTATGCACCATCACCATCGCCTGCTCACGTATATACCCCCTCACCAGCGCACGCCCCAACACCATCTCCTGCGCCTTCTACTCCAGCACCACCCACTCCGATCCAAACCATCGAAGTATTCCCCTGCCACCGCTGCGGCAGGGTCTACCGGAAGAAGAGCGTCAGGAAACAGCACATTGCCGACCGCCACTGCGGCACGCAGTGCTACTGGCCGAGCTGCGGGTATGCGACCACCACCGACGATCTACTCATAGATCATCTCAAGGAGCACCAGGCGCACGCTGTCAATTTCCTCGAGATAGACGAGAAGATGTGTCCGTGGCCGCGGTGCGGCAAGGTCAAGAGCCGCAAGGATACGGTACTGAGGTGCATCAAGGTGCATAATCGCCGGGCGCCGCGTGGTGTTTAGCTAGGTACTAGTCTGCGTCTGAGAGCAAGGAAGGAGGGAAGGAAGGTAGGGGTGTTTAATTGGGCTTTTGTTGGGATTGTGCGGTATGGTTGAGGTTTGGGGAGGTCTGGCCTGGGTGTGAGTCATGATTATGATAATGAATGGGTGTGAATTTAGGTTATTCTCTGATTATTTGTATGCTTATGTGTGAGTTATTCTGTGCCTAAGTGGTGTTTATGTGAATGTTGGCAGTTGCTCATGGTTCCTGCATAAGCCTTTCCTGATCTTATGACTGCGGAGGGCTTCTTGTTATGACATGCTGTTTGACGAGGCTTTAGAAAGATCTTTGTACTCATCTAAGCTACAGGTACCGTTCCTATACAGCTTAGCACCATTGTTGTAGCTTTGTGGCCTTGGGGTCTGATTCTAGGAATCCAGCGGCCTTTGCAAGTGATCAGGCTCCAAGGACCAACTCTGTCCACATTCATTGTGGCTGTACCTAGATAGTGGCGTAGTCATGCAACCAGGTATCGTTGTTTCTGTTTCGTGGGTGTATAGGGATGTAATTATGTGGATGGATGAGGTTGCATTGGGTGGCTGTTGACAATGCAGGAGTACCGACATTGGTATAGGTATCCCTCTTGGATTGCATCTCACCGATCTACGATCTACCGAGGGGCCCTACCAAGTATTTCGCCCCTGATCAGATTCAGTGTAGGTAAGTTGACTTGATCAATTGCCTGGCCTACATAGATGTCTGGTGCAGGACCCTGGCGGAGAAAAAGCGAAAAAGCGTGTGATAGGTAAATACTCTGGGTTTAGCTTGTAATGGCCTCAATCGCCTCGCTAATGTCGTTGTCGTCTTGTATGAACCAATAATGGCCTC
This sequence comes from Xylaria sp. MSU_SB201401, assembly GCA_002288965.1. Classification (NCBI taxonomy): domain Eukaryota; kingdom Fungi; phylum Ascomycota; class Sordariomycetes; order Xylariales; family Xylariaceae; genus Xylaria; species Xylaria sp. MSU_SB201401. The sequence continues at coordinate 14,751 of NPFG01000187.1, read as the reverse complement.
AGACTGTGTGTGGTCGGTTTCGCGGCTGGATATGATTGGTGGTATGCAAATGGGGCCATTCAGTCAGGTCAGCTCCCCCTAGTTCGCCTTGGCCCCTGGTTGCCTCATCTACTTCAGAATTTGCAGGCTTATGGGATATATAACTCCCATGGGTTTCTCGAATGCCACAAGGGCTCTTAATTTTCCACCAATTTGGCTTTTGCCATCTGAACCAACTACAGCTTACGCCATTTGAACCAACTATAGCTTACGACATTTGACCTAATCTGGAATCAGTTTCAAAACCTTCTATTATTCAACTGCGACTCGTTAGGTGACGCGAGGTCAAACTACTATTCAAATCGACAGCATTTCCTTCTCCCGAATAGGACCTCTCCCAAGTACTGTTTTGCGGATTTGGGCGAGTAAAGCCTATTGGAATTGCTCGTTCGGTTTAAACCCATCTCATCGAATCTGGAATTTCTATCACGCTTATTAAATATCGGTTGTACGATTGAATTGGTCACGACAACTCGACTGGATTCCTAACGCCTCGAAACATTGCGACACGCGCCTCTGCATCTCACCCGCGCCAATGGATTCCCAGCATTCTATAGATAGTGACATGTGCACGCTGTTTCGTGACAATACCGGGCTGCTTGAAATGACAGACGAAGCCATGCATGAACTTAGACCATCCGATGCCAATCAAGGGCAAGAGGGGTATTCACTTCCGCATCACATGACAGACGGACACTGGTTTGGGAGAGCCAATGTTCCTGACGTCGCTGATGTGGTTGTGAATAACTCTCTTGACCTAGGCATTGAGTGGTCTGAGCCATGCATGACTTCTCTCTCGTCATCAGGTAGCCTGGTTTGTTCGCAACCAGCTGTGTCAGCTCTGCCTCTGGCAGAGTCTTACGGGGGCTTGCTCCATACTCATGGTGCTTACCCCCTTGACCATAGCTCATGCGCAAGCCAGGCCCTGGGACGAGACTGTCATAGTACACACGTCTCCGAGGGCCTGGTGAGTGCTTCCAATCCCAATATAGCTTGAATTACCCTATAAATCTAATCACTATGTGAAAGGCATCCTTTCCATGTGCATCGCAGTCGCGCGTTGACTTGTTGGCAAATCCACTCTGGCACCCATTGACGTCAAGTTCGGAAACCTGGCTGATACAGCCAACCTCATTCCCGTCTTCCAATTCAGGCGGACAATATGTCCTTCAAGTAAGAACCCTTAATCATCTTTCGCTTAGTCTATAGTATGACATTGACCACCACGAAAAGCCGCCGTTGGCTTCGCCCGCCCACGCCGTGGCCGGGACGCGGCCCATAGCCAACCCAAGATCGTTGGCATATCCGCCCTTCACTTGGAGCACTCAACTTCAATTGCCAGAGAGTTCTGGCTTCCGCGAAAATCACTCGCACTCCGTGGTTCCCAACTTCGGATATGACCCTAGCGATATGGCTATGCTGGCATCTCAGATTACATCATACTCGCCGATTTCTGTCGAGCAACAGGGATTGGTAGTGGCCTCTGTGCCTGGTCAGATTGACCGCATGCCTGAGAATCCACACACTGTTCCAAGCGGAAGCAACCCGCCAAGCACCAACCCCATAAACCATGCACCTGAACAGTGAGTTCGCATTCACAACCGACCTTTTGCTTTTCAAACAACGCTAAAGGAACTCATGAGCTACAGGCCGGCGAAACACAAACCATCGAAAACGCTTGTCTGTCCCAGTTACCCTGCCTGTGACTACAAGGCCACGTCGATGAGAGACGTGATCAGGCACATTCGTTCTAAGAAGCACCACGGCGAACTGGAAGAGACTCTTTTTACGTGCAAGGAGCAGGGCTGCAGGTCCGCTCCGAGTGGCTTTTCTCGAAGAGACCACTGGCTGCGGCACATGTCGGCTGTTCATGGTATCCACGTCCCTCGCCAGAGGCCGGGTCGCAAACGGTCGAGTCAGCGTGCGGATGATGTCGTTGAAGCAAGGCCGGAAAGTCCCCAGAGTCTTGCGTAAACTTGATCAGTAGCTGAAACTCGGATTTTCTTTTATGTTAGGTATCTAAGAGGTTCATTATTTATAATCTCTGGTAAATGCCGCGGGTTGCTTAGTGAGGCTCCTTTTTTTTTTAAATGAGTTTAGCGGTGTTCAGGCATATCAGGTGGCGAATAATTGGCAAAATAGCCGGCACTTTTCTTCGTTATAAGCAGGCAATATAGCGAGCAGGTCAAAAGATAGAAGGTTACTAGATGTCAAGTAGGGATACTATAGACATATTTTCAGATAACTAATCTAACGCATCTCCCAAGTGACCTGGCCAAGAATAGATCAGCCGTAGGCATTTCGGAAACTACGCGCTCGCAATCTAGTCCTGAAATCATGCGCAACTACGTACACAAGATTATTTTCATTATGTATAGACTTGATCATCAACGTTAGGTTTCCATTAGGCAGCCCGAAAATGCAGGCTCTCCAACACTGTTGCAAGCCGTACGTGTCATAAGGGGCGCTGATTTGCACACATATATGATTATTACCGCTAGAGTTTCAAGGGTACGTTTTGAATGGTCTAGGAAGGGAAGCAAGTCATACTCTACATAGTCCCTCTCTGTTTGATCTTTGCTCAATTTTCTCTTGAAATTACCATGTCAAACAACCCCGTAATGGATCTTTGGGGGCGTTGAGGCTCATTTATAAACACTTGGCAATGAGCTTATCACCAGTTCATACTGTACCAGCATTCACCGCTTGAAACGCTTTATGTCACTATATAATGGATTAGTAAAGATGATACGGCTAAATTCAAACGGAGAGTAAATGGGTAACTTACTGATAATTCTGCGTCCGACATCCCTGTTTTGGTCGATGCTGAGTGTATAATTGACAAGACAATCCAGGCAGGAATCTAATTGCAATACATAAACAGCCGTTACTATGGTTTGAATGAGCTGTTCGAGCTTGTTTCCCTTGAGAGCCATGAACTCAATTGGCGTTCTCGAAGAAACCTGAGCAACAGTGAAGGGAGAAACAACAAAGGGTGCTTCTGTATTTCTCACTTGGTATGGTCTTTTTCTGGAGTGTTGACAAGTCTTTGGCACGTGTACTCTAGTTACAAAGTCTCGGATGGATTTGGCGATTAGGGTCTTGTAAGTATGAGAGTTGTCCAAGCTAATGGTGGTGTAAATGAGAATGTGGTGCTCTCTGACAGAGGCACGCATGCCGATGGGGTACCGACTTGGCGCATAGTGGGACTCCAGGTAAGAACCAGCAGCAAGAACAGAAACCCCACTGTCTAAGGCATCGTATCCCTGATCCCAGAAGAATGGCGCATAATCATTGCGAATGTATTCTACTATGAGACATCGCATCGCCCCGTCCACGCTGGCGCGCCCGGACATCAGCGTCAAGAGGCGTCCAGACTCGTCATAGCAGTCCTCCTGCAAGATGCAACTGTAGATTATAGTGTAGGCGCCTCCGGATAACCCGAGGAGGTCATGATCGGCACCGGCTTGTTCAACGACGTCCTCCTGAGGTCCAATTGCGTCCACCCCACCCACGAGCTGTAATATGTGCGACAAGAGCGTTTTGCTGGTACGGTAATTCTTACAGACAGATTCGAAATTCTTCGCAATTGTCCAGCACCAGGACGTCATGACAGCCCCACTAATTATGTCGCGGCGAACGCGGATTTCGTCCGGGTTATATCGGCACTGCATAAGCGCTACGATGGACAAGCCAAAACCATGGATAAGATCTCCAATGTACGAACACGTGCATCCCTTTATCGAAGCAGAATGAGAGGTATGTCTACCACACATTTTACGAAGATTTTCCGAGTCCGAGTACTCTAAGAACCTCAGACCATACGAGTTTTCTAATGGTGCCTCCCATCCCTCACTTGACATCTGACCCAATCCAGAGGTAGGTGACTGGATCTTGAAAATAGTCAACGTATCTTGGAAAGCTTTATGATAGTCGAAGAAGCCGCTGCCCGAAGGCATAAGAAAATATGGTTTTGAATGCATATCTCTTTGAGCCGCGTAGGCCAGGTGGCATATAGCTTTATGCACACCTGCAATCATATCTGACGTGAGCTCTGGGTAGCGGCCTAGCTCCGCTTCGAGAGCGTCTGACAACGCATAGTCAATCGATAAGGGTTGAGCAGGGGTGTAGAATGATGGTGGGCCGACAATGTGAACTTGCGTGCCAGGATTGCGCTGGACGGACCGGCCAGTGTACTCATTCGAGAGCTGGAACACGACGTGACCGCGGTCTCCACCACTTGCCCATAGAATATGTTCTTTATATGCCACTTCCGCTGACATGCCGAGTATGTGACTTGCGAATGCAGCAAGCCAGGCTCCTCTTTGCTGGGTGACCATGTATATGCTCTCGTTGCGTTCTAAGGTGACCATCAACTGTCTTATAGCTCCCGCGAGAATAGGAGGATCTCCAATCGCTTGAAGACCTATTGGGCTCCCAGACTGCGAGCGAGTAAAGGCATATTCAGCAGTGGTCGTGATATGCTGCAGCACTTTCGGAAATTCCAAGTCCGCCATGAAAGGACCTAGGTACGCTATCATCTGGCATATCACAATGTATTAGTACGGTGCCTCGATCTTCTTATTACACATCTTAATATCACATGGACCATAATGGCCGCTGTTCCTTGACCGAAGGTTCACATACTGTGGCAATAGTTAGCTCGAGCAAATAATCAATCTTCCAGATAAGACCTAGTCATACAAGTAGCATAGCTTGTTTTGATACATACCAGACTTTAGTACATCAACGTTGGGGAGATGATCAGGCTCGCACCCAGAAATAGCCAGAAGCTCCGATAGGCAACGTGCGGCTTCGAAGTACGATGAGCCGGCCGAGATGGCGCCGATAAGAAGCAGCGCGTTCGTGCCGGCGCGCGTCCGTGACATCTCAACCGCGACCTCGGAATGGCCCCAGCCGATATGCAAGGCTTTCGCAAGAAATCCATTGATGCCTTTGCGGGACGCCAGGTGGGAATGAACAGTTCTCTCTAAGGCGCTTCTCATTTTGAACTGTTTCCCGAGCCATATCGAGGCCGCTACGGCATAAACATCCACACCGCCATCACTCAAGGCCTTCAATACCCTGCCTGTGATGAGGTGCGTTAAAGAGCCGATGTTGACTATGTCCGCTTGCAAAGTAAGGCTGTTGTCAGGCATTTTCGACTGGTAGGAAGTTGACGACCACTTCGAGGTAACAAGTTTCTTTGTGCTTCTCACGGTTGAGGGGCCGAGCTGAAAAGATGCAGAAATTGGGCGTGGTATTGAAAGCGTGCAGAGCCTACCGCAGCCCCTGACCAAGCTCCAATTTGTGATTGGATGGGAACCCGTCATGGCTCCGTGAGATTCTAATACGCCGTTAGGTGAGCACTGCCACTGGCGATAAGAATAAATGATTTAGAACATAACATGCATGTAGTCTGGTGATGGGGGATGGCTGTGGGATTGGAACTCGGAGAGCCATGCTACATCTATGTACAGTTACTCTAAACAGCTACCTAGGTACTAATTAGCCTTGATACAAAAAGCTCTTCGCGGAAGCGCGCATCATGTTAAATGCCTCTATTAGCCAAGTCTGTTGTGTTCCATTATGCCAGGAGTAGCTACAGCTGTTCTTCCTATCATTACATAAGCCAACACTCTGAATGGCCATCAATACCAATACTGACAGCAGATCTAAAAGTGTGTATAAGCAATGTTATAAACCAGTTTTGTTGACATGCCTCCTAGTGGTAGCTACTGCTGCGCCTGTCTTGGCCGCGCCGGGGGTTTACTCCTGGTGCCTGCTATGATCTTCTACAAGCTGCTATCCATGGTGACATCTTCCCCAATCGCCACCACATACATAGCAAAACTGACCGCCGCATCTACATTGCATGTGAGGACATCCTTCGGTCCTCTCAACCATATTATTGCAGTGAGGGCATTCTCTCCATCCATTCCTTCTTGCAAGGGATATTGCTTGCTGTGCGCCAACGTCCTGTGGGCAGATCCCGGTGTGCGTGGCATTCCGACACATTCGGCAAGTTATCGATCCGCACGCGCGACAAGTCGCTATATCCGGTCCCCGATATTGCGACGGCGGCACAAACAACCCGCAGGCCCTGTTTGAACAATAGACGGGGTTTGGCGTTGTCAGTTCCAAGAGCAAGAGTCGATACCTGTCTCGGAAATGATGGTTTGCGGTGGTGCACAGATCTATCGGAACATCCTGGCCACAGCATCGGAACGGCTGATGACTTTCCAGGGCGTTAACGAAAGCGTCTTGTTTGCATTAGTCAATTGAACGATTGCTTTAGCCTGCACTGTAAAAAGGCGTGAGAGGACTTACTCTCGAGATCTTCGTGACAGTACCAATGTGTGCAAGGTACCTGCACCATGTGTGTCACGTCGCCTGCTTCCATACAGACTGCGCATTCTCTAGAATTTTCCTGACGGATCCGCTCTCTTGTCTCCGCCTCCTGGAGGGCCTCTACTAGGGTATCTTGAATTCTGGTCTGTTCCTCGGTGAGCTCAGCGAGCATCCTATCTTGCTCCAATTGTATTTGTTCCAGGGTTTCATCTCTCTCTCTTCTCATTTCTTCAGTTTTCCTTTCTACTTCATTCATTACTCTCTGCATCTCGCGGTGCATCATCTCATCAAAATAGTCGTTGAACCGTTTATGACGCTGAGCTTCTTGTATCTCCTGTAGGCTTTCCCAAGTGGCCTCCCAGATCCGCCGAATTCTATTTGTCTCTTCATGTTGACGCTCTCTTAGCACTCGGGATTCTGCTATTGCCGTATCTCTTGATCTATTCTGTTCCTGTCTTACTGTAATGAGTCGCGCATATGTCTCCCTAGGTAAGGATAGCTCTGTTGGAAGCCGTGGGGTACCGGAAGCTTGCGAATGTTGGACATATCTATTGGTGGTCGAGGGCTGAGTCGGATCAGCCCTTGGGAGTACCGAGATACTCCGCTGCCGATACTGGCGCGCATCATTCGGACGGATGACTCGATAGTTGAGCTCCATGACGAGGTGGGTAGTTGAGTGACAGAAGCCTCATCTAGCGCAATTTTGTCCGCCCGTGCATCGGGAAGCTGAAACAAATTTCGACATGGGAGATAGAAGTCGAACTGCGGGGTGCACGTAGCAAGACCGAGAATGCACAATACACGCGGCTACCCATAAGATCCGAGGACCATTTGGGTTGCAGGGCTGCCGGCCTGATTGGGCCTATCATCTTGAGCATTCTTTAGAGTTCGATGTTGTCTGCAATGCACGAACCAGTATTCCCCCCTATAAGTCAAGGCACTTATTATCAGCGGAGATATTAAACTTTCTTTCACTGCAACACGGCCGACCCCGTCACCGAAGAGCGCCTACTGTTCCAGGGGCAAACAGGCAAGTGGAAAAACAGGGGGCATTGAAAATGTCATGGGACCGTCTAAAAAAATGCATGCTACTCTCTCTATCAGGGAGGCCAATAGTATGGTGAATAAATCTTGGCGGAATGCATCCGGACTTGGCCATTGCGTCGTATGCATAAGAAGTGCAACAAATGGATTACGCGAGGCCAATCGGTAAGATAAGACTATCAATGCATCAGCGATTTGCAGAATCCCTCGAAGCTGAATTGGGTGTTCCAACTGTCTAGGACCTCTGTCAGCAATGCAATAATTGTCGGGAAATGATGAATAGGCTGGCTGACGCAGCCATGACCCCAACTTTTGATCTTGAACTTAAGAATGAGGCCCTCTTTCTTTTCGCTGATTGTGAGTTTGTATGATTTGTGCTAAAGATGGATGTGAAGCTCTCGGTCGACGGTCAAGATGGGAAACTCATAGCTCAAAGCATCGGGCTACGGGATCTTCGGACAGGTGGCGACCGTCAATTACAACTCTATCATCGGGTATGTTATGGGGTTTGGTCAAGTACCCCTGCACCGAAGCTGTTTTCCTACGATAGAGCCCTTTCCCAAGGCGTGTCAAGTGAGAGTATTTTTCTGATAGAACCCAGATTGAAAAGTACGGACACGACGGGCGTCCTGGAAACGATGCACCAAAGTCAATATCTGGGTCAGCGGCAGGCCACCTTTCAGTACAGATTGACGAGTCTCCTGTTATAAAAGGCGGTATACGTGCAACAGTTCTCGCATCTGAGAGCTCGCATGAGCTTCCTTCGTCTATCGATGTCCCAATAGGCCGAGATTTACTCCTAACCGCAATTGGCGGCAATGGTGAGGATGGAATGAATGGCGAGAACGGAGTGGATGGGCACGACGGCATAAATGGAGAGGGGGCATCGGAGACTTCGGAGGCTACGGTACGAGTGAACTACGCATTTTATTACTCCGCTCTCGGCTAATTAGTAACAGCCAGGTTCTGATGGAGGTCATGGCGGCGAGTGCGTTATACCCAATATTTAACGACCGTGGTAGATAGCTAACCGCTCAAGCAGTGCTGGACATGGCGGTAACGGCGGAGATGGCGGGGATGGTGGCACTATAGAGATTCTTGTGAAAGAAGATCAGGCGCATCTTCTCATGGCAGTCAAGTGGAATACTTCTGGTGGAAAAGGTGGGAAATCCGGCAAACATGGCCGGCCGGGTGGAGGCGGAAGGGGAGGGAAAGGGGGAGAGGGATACGAATGGTATGTTAACTGCCCCAAGTTACAATAACAGAGTGATTCTAAATCACGACGCAGGAAGAGATGTATTGGTTACGAATATGTCTGTACCTCTCGCTGTCTTGGAGGTGATACGACTACCTACTCTAGCAACTTAGTTCGCTATAACCCACTTACGGAAATGCATCGGTAAGTTTTTAGAGTACCCCTTAGGCCCCGCTTCTAACATCTTGTGTCTGCATATTAGTACCTTGGACCTCGCAAGAACCGGAGCCCGAATGATAACTGGCAGTGACACGGCTCAGATGATAGCTAGGACTGCAGCGAGACTGCAGGAATCCAGAAGTCCAGACTCAAATCCTGATGTATGCAGATGCCATGGCGGGCAAACGCACTGTACTGGATGCGGCAGCCGCCCTCTGACTCAGACGCATAAGCGAGTCAAAGGTCTGGACGGGACGAGTGGACATTCAGGTGCAGCATGTACAGGTGTCCTTCACGACGGGTTAAACGGTCTTCAAGGTAATGTAACGATCGTTGTCGTGAAGTCGGATGGAAGCCGACAAGAGTACAGCTCTCTATATAATCTTGCGCTCACGGACTTTGACGTCGAGGATGAGAACGGAGACGGAATTTTCGAACCTGGCGAGCATCTATTTATTCGAAGAATCACAGTCCAGAACTCAGGTGAGGGTTAGTGGGCTATTATAATGGCTACCTTAGGCGCTGACCGCAGTATCTATAGGGGGAATGCCTTCTCCAATGCGTCCCATACAATTGAGCATGGTTGAATTAGATTGGTTTAGACCGGTAGAAGGGCATGAAAGCTGGACTTTCCTGCCATCGATTGGAGAAGGGGCATCAATCACCCTTGAAGGTTCTATTAAAGTGCGAATTAGAGAACGAGAAGAGTACGAGAATCCAGAGTCAGGGGCTGTGTTTATTCGCAACGGGGCTATTCACTTGAACGCGATCATGCCTTGGCTAGAAAGGAAAATTCCGAACTTCGGACTCCGTAAGGTTATCGAGATCAGATATCCCTGTGAACTAAGAAATTTTAATACTTTGGCTACGGTGGCTCAAGGTTCACAGAGTAAACTGTCATTTGAGGTACGTGCTTCGAAACTATGGGAGCTCCCCGGCTTTCCAGACTCTAACAATGCTAACATCGAAAAGGTTTACAATCATGGCAACGTCTCGATTGGACCTAATGGACATAACTCGCGGGTCATTGAGATTGATGTCTCGTTCCCCGCGTCCTTTGGGGAGCTCGAATCTGAATCTGGTCAATGGCATGAGTCCGTCACTCTGACTCCTAGTAGCATTAGGGAGAGAGTGGGCTTGGAACACAAGCAACAACTCCGCGTCCACAATCACGCCCCAATCTATCAGCATGTTACGGCCTTATTCAAGCTGTATTTAGGGAAGCCGAAACAGGGCGAGCAAGGCGGTGAATCCGAGATCAATCTTGTTCATGAGGTGGAGATCAAGATGCAGGTCTCTGATCATTATACCGTCCACCCCGGCGCGTCTTTCCTCTTGGTTACCAATTCTGAAACTGGCGGCGACAGAGCTCAGTCAATCCGTCGATTTATCAACAACTCTCTTCACATGGAGGTAGACACGTGGAACATATCGCTTTACGCTGGGCTGGATTATCGGGACCAATATTCTGGCGCATGGGAGAACATCTTGTCCAGATATCACGGAAGATCAATCATATTTTTGGCGAATTACTTTGATTTCTTTGGCCAAGGTAGGAAGACCATTCTCGACATGTGCAACCCAGAAGTTATCGCTACTGCTGCTGCTGGCAATACCAACCTACTGTTTCTGGATACACCAGACTTTGAGCCTCACAAAAAACTCATCACCGAGGTTTTTTACTGGCCTGACCAGCCTGTTTCCTCTACACGAGTTAATATCAGCCAATCGCACCACTTCAATAGTATATCTGACTTTACCACATCGGTCATACAGCAAAAGCAGCATTATAACCTTAGTCATGAAAGGTATACCATAACCTTGCCCAGGAAGTGGTATGACGTGGTATTTTCCCGGAGGCCAGCGACTTTAGCACAGAAGGTCGCAAAACAGCTTCGACGAGAGCTTCCCACGGAGAACTTTCTCGTCACGTTTCATGACCGCAGTCCTTTAGACATTATTGTTGTCGCTGGGATCTCACATCAGAACTCTATGACTGCCTTGGAACGAGGCCCAGCACCAGCAGAGGTAGTCGACACATCGACGTCCGACGGGCTTCCCCCGACCGAAGCGTATAAGATCATGGAAGCTATTGCTCTGCACGACAAAATAGCCCTTCTTTGGAACACGGTGGCTGCATCTCCTGGCAATGGCAACGTCGCCACCCTTCGCTCGCAATTTGTTATCAATGCCCTCAATACTTCGTTGATCAAAGCAACAAATCGCGAAGTCGAGCTTCTATTGCACAAGGCACCGTGGCCAGACAAGCTGCTACCACCGGACCCATCGAAACAGTCTCCCGAAGAATTGAGGAGCCTATTTGCCTCTCACCTGCCCACACTGCATGCCATTCTGTTTCACCCGCTAGCACCGGAACCGACTGTGGCCATCAATGATAACGTCCAGCTAGTCCTGAGCTACGCACTTGCCGCTACGCTTCCACAGTCAAAACGGCAAATTGCTGCACAGGTATTCACGCCCACCCACAACCGTCGCCGGAGGACACGAGCCTTTCTGAGGGCCGGGATTGCCATACTACTGAAAAGTAAACGATTTACTGAGACTCAAATATCGGACTTCTTCTCCGAGGCTGATCGAGTGTACAAATCGAGCAATCCGACGAAGAGAAATACAAGCGCGGCCGTAATGTGGATGATGGCAGGCTTGACCAAGCAAAGCGAGCACGCTGTGGTAAGAGGGAAACAGGATGCTACTGATGTGATGCGTGGTTCGTCATATGTCGCCCCCGGGGAGTGGGATAGTAGGGCAGCGTCAGTAAAGGAACGGTCTAGGAGAGTAACTGAAGAAGCGACTGAAGCGCGGAAGGTGCTTGAGAGAATGTTAGTATCGTGATGGATTTTGCTTGCTATGCGAATTGCGACACACGGGCCGGGTTTTCATTCCCGTTTCCTTCTTTTCACATTGAACTTTTACTGTCAGACCTGGTGATCAGCCTTAAGGATTGGAAGGTGATTAAAGCATTAGATGACGACGTCGCCAAGACTCACTCGTTTTACACGGGTAGTCACTTAAGTAGTATTGGCATATTACGGCCCGGACCACAAACAGAATGGTAATGAACGGAAATCACTAACTTGCTGACATACAGGTAGTTCATATTGAGTGAAATCATTCAATATTTAAATGTCCGAGAAAGTGAGGCTGTAGCGCATTCTACCAGTGTTATTTCTGTTAGACCCTGTGTGAGGGGGGATTAAATTCGAAGATATGCAGATATATGTGCCCTTCATAGGATCTCATCACCACCTATCCGTCTTTACAGTTGATATTAGGGTACATATCAGAATGGTACAGTAGGTTTGTTTGCCTGATGCAGGCATCCATTGTGGTTGCATGGCAACCAACTGTCCTCAAAAACCATTGGCTCATTCGCCACTAGCTGGGGTTTCTTGCATGTTCTACACGTGACGACCGCAGGCCAGTTAATACAGTCAGCCTAAATTGAGGCTCTATCTTTCTAAGCCATACTTTTCCTAGCCACGAAGCTTCACTCTCCCACAGCATCACCCAGTCTTTCACAACTCACTCTCCTCATACCAACGTAGGCCAACCAAACTCCGGCCGTGTCACTCGCAATCATGAGTCAATTCACCTTTCCATACCAAGCGGGCATTATTAGCAACGTCCAACGCGCCGGAGCCTACCTGAAGGCAGCCGAGTGGGCAGGTGCCACCCACAATCTGGCAATAAAAGCAGTCAACTTGAAAAATGCCAATCCAGTACAAGCAACAGTCAAATGGGCCACCGGGAATCCAGGAAAGGCAGCAGCGATTGGCGCTGGGGCAGTCTGTGTCGCTGCACCCATGCTTGTGGTGACTCCTGCTCTCGCAGCTGTCGGTTTCAGCGCGAATGGGGTTGTTGGTGGTACGTTACGAGGTTTAACCTCACAAACAAATCAACACCGATGTCCCAATGCAATTCCCTTTAGACTCTTACTACAGGTGTCATCACACTCCAACGTAGAAACTATTCATCGGCTGATATTTTAGATACGCAGGATCCATCGCCGCAGGTGTACAAGCTAGCCTTAGTAACGTCGGTAAGTAAATTTTTCATTCGTCGTGCACTGCATCAAGAACACAGGGCATGTGTATCAATCACTTCGGATATGCCCATGTATTCAGCATGTATTTCAAATTGCAATAGCTAAACGCGAATGTCGCTTATAGTAGCCGGATCGGCGTTTGCTACCTTCCAGAGCGCTGCGATGATGGGATATGGCGCCCCAGTAGTCGCCGGGGTTGTCCAAGCCGCTGGTGCCGTTGCCGCCGCAGCTGCCGGAGCCATGTCTGTTACCAAGAAAAAGTAGGACCTCGAAGACGGAGACAATCTAGACGATGAGACTGAGGATAAATGTGATGATGCGAAGTTTACTGCGAAACTGTAAACCAAATTCGCTTGAGGATTATGGTTTGTTTGCACATCATGGTGACGGAGGTTCAGGGCGTAGTACCAATCGCCACCGGTAGCATCGTTATGGTCATTACCATTTGTGAGCGCGATCCCAATATCTCGAGGCCAGTCATACCGGCGCGATAAGGAACAGAGGGCGAGGTCGGATAGACGGCATCTTTACACACCAGTCTGAGCACGATAATGAAATGCACTTAATCACCTATGAAATGTGTTAACTGGCCGTTTTTGTTTTGAACGTGACGAACCAAAAGGATATTAGGAGACGAGATCATCCCGGTAGTTGATAGTGAAATGTTGGCGCTCAGTCGTGCAGCTCGGAATCGATATTACTACCAAGCTAACGGGCATCATTGTTCTTGTATTGTCTCGAGCCTGCCACTTTCTGAACAAGCGCTAAAAGCTTTTCATCGGAAATCCAGCGCGCAGATGGTCCTGCTGTATTAAGAGTAGTACATATATGTCTTATTAATTATTTAAAAGTCTAAGTTATAGTTACTTTTACAGGTAGGATAAAGGGTCTTATATATAGTTAACGGCTTTGTAGAGCGTTTATATTACCGCCTTTTACTTTTAATACTCCCTCTTAATCTATATACTCGTTAACTGCCTCTTTTAGGGTTGTTTTTACTAAGGTAGTTGAAACTCCTTTTATAGAGTACTCCTTTTAAAGGTAAGTGTTAATATAAAGTGGTTAAAGTAATTAAAATTAATTTTTAAAAGATATTAGTGTAATTTAAAGGTTTTTTAAAATTAAAATATTTAATAAAACATAGTAAGGGTGGTTATACCACCTACTACGTGTTAAATATATACCCCTTAAGGTATATACCAGGATTATATAACTTTAGGTTATATAACCACCTATAAAGGCATATATAGCCTTCGGCTATATTACTTTATAAGACTCTACTTTTTAATTCTAAATCTTTTATTTACTTATACTACTTTTTTTATTAAAATAGTGCCTTATTATATAGTTTTATTATAGATATTAAACTAAACTAAACCTTTTAAAATTAGTTTATCGACCTTGTAAGGTTATAAGCTTTTCTCTAACCCGGCAAGATTTTATATATAGCCCACTATATCGCTTAAAACGCTATTAACTAATTTAGGCAAGTATTTATATCGCTAAAGCACTTCGCTTAGCACCCCGTAATCTTTACTTTTATATTATACTCTTATAAAAACTTATTAATAGATAAAAGCCAACTATAAGCTTTATATTATACTTTTATATCTTAGAGAGTTATTTTTTATAAACGTTATAAATATCCCGTATTTTAGTTATTACCTTAAAAAAGCTACGTTAAACATACTTAATAACTAAGTCGTATTATATACTAATTTTAATAGTTTTAACCTAGCTTATATATTTTATATATAAACCTTTTATTATATATATTATACTATATAATAAGACTTATATTAGCTAACTCTTTTAGTAAGAACTTTTTATTATAAAG